>JAMKCH010018104.1:0-46661 GCA_023653785.1 Ophioderma brevispina
TAGTAAGCATTACAATTTTATTTTTGAGAATCTGTTATTGCTACATGTAATAGGTGATGAGCATGCATTTATATTAATATTTAAAGTAATTTGTTATGGTTTTAAGTTTTTGAGTGTGTGTGTGTGTGTGTTTGTGTATTACATGGATGGGATAAACCTTGTCTTGGCATTTTCAAGTCTTGTGGAGGAAATTTTTCCCTGCGCAGACAAAAACAAAAGTACCCCACAAGCTAATTAATATTGAGCAGTTCTTGGAGATGGCCGCTGACCTAAACTATTTAACCAAATTCAAGAGAAGAAATATTGGCTAAAATGTTGATAAAGTTGAATAGAACAAAGTCAGAATATCATGCACCATTAGAGTGTTATCTTTGTGAATGGCATGCCAAGTAATGCATTTTTAACGTCTCAGAGTGTGACATGAAATAGTGTTTCTTTACTATCAGGCATAACCTTCATATATGGTGGCTTGACAATAAATGCAAATCTCCATGTACATTCTTGAGTTTTTTCAAAAAACAATGGTTAACGCATGTAACATGGCCTGTTTTTGTGGAAGGCAAGTGCCATAACCA
This sequence comes from Ophioderma brevispina, assembly GCA_023653785.1. Taxonomy (NCBI): domain Eukaryota; kingdom Metazoa; phylum Echinodermata; class Ophiuroidea; order Amphilepidida; family Ophiodermatidae; genus Ophioderma; species Ophioderma brevispina. The sequence continues at coordinate 576 of JAMKCH010018104.1, forward strand.
CATTTGGAATTTCAGAACTCATTTTATAGTCACGACCTCATGGGGGGGGGGGGAATATCACTAATCCTTACCATATTTCATGGCCTGAAGAGTAAAGCCTGAATGGCCTGAACAAGGGGAGTTTCCATAACCTGACCCATCTGACACACTTATGAATTCAGAACCCTTCATGGAATAAAACAGGTTTATTCCGCTAAGGTTTCCAAATTCATAAGTTTGTCAGAAAAAGTGTCAGATGGGTCAGGTTATGGAAACTCCCCTGAACAAGGGCTTGAATTTAGGCTAAAAGCCTAAACGGGTTGAAAATTGCAGAAATTTTGAGTAACGGAAAGCTTGAATTCAGGCAATTGCCTGAAAAAACTTACACTCCTAATAACTGTATTTCAATATGCCTACCTGAAGAACTAAAAGGTAAAAGGTAAAACAAGGATACAATGTTATGGCAAATCCTACCATTAATGAATCACACTACCAATTTCAAATTGACCGGATTCCTGGAAATGAGGTCAAAGGTCATTCCCCATCAAACACAATTTAGACCTCTATGGGGAGCCATCTGCCAGACAAGTTTCTTGATTCCAGCATCAACAGGTAGGTCTTGAAATTGTATGCAAGAATCCAATTGTAAAAATTAACCCTATTGGACCTAAAATTAGGTCAAAGGTCATTCTCCATCAAACTCAATGTAGACCTCTATGGGAAACACATACCAAATAAGTTTCATGATCTTATATCTGTGGTTCTTGAGATAACATGCGCCACAAATTCTTGATGCACAGGCATGATCACAACAACAACTGCAAGGCCCACTTGTGAAGGCCAAGAGGTACAAGATTAATTCAAAAGATGCTTGATCCTGTAACTAGGGATAACATCACTTTAATTTTGAGTAGCATCTACTACGATAAAAATATTGGATATTAGATATGGGCAATTCCACCATCATGGACGTTACATTTTTATTCCACCTCCTGTTGAAAGGTATTCCAGTAAACCAGAATACTTTGGATTTTAATTTTATTTGTGGTAATGTTAGTGGACATTCTAATGTTTAACATGAGCATGAAATTTATAGGGAACTCCCAACTGATTAAAAAGATATAAGCTTTAGAAGTGAATGTCATGGACGTTACGAGAATGGACAAGCATTTTTTTGGAACATTCAATACAAAAGCTCTCTGAAGTTGCAAACTAAATTCAAGCTTCGTGGTTCCTGTTTAATAATGTAACCACAACAGCACAGTATCTAAGGGGTAACACCTTACTGTAGCATAGAAACGCCTCAAAATAAGTGCCATGGACGTTACATTTGTGGAAACGTCATGGATGTTACACATGTTGAATTTGCAACACTTACTCATTCCTGATTGGTAATTTAGAGTTATTTGTTAGTGCAGCTCCTATTGCTTAATTAGAGCTAATAATTCCAGAAAACTCCAGTTATTTAACAAGATATAAGCTCTAGAAAATGGATCATGGACGTTACAAAGTGACATCACCGTGGAATTTATATTATGCAAAGAAATCTTTAAATCTTTAAGACTAATTCTCATTATTATTTAGTTTTCATTGTTTTCACCACCAAAAATATCTTCTATTTCAATTATATTATAGTTAATAAGGCAAAACATTTCCCCCACAGTCAAAAATGAACCAACCCATATTATACTCCGTTCACCCTGTCGTGGCAGTGGGAAATCGCAGAATTACGACTTCTGCACAGCAATCACACGTGCGTTTTGCGTTGCTGTCTTTGTTCGCACTTGTAATTAACACCTGCACTTGGGTGGGGCACCAGCGCTTGTGCATCTATTCTACTGCCACGACCAGGTTAAACAGAGTATAGGGGGAATGCAGTGTGTAACCTTATACACGTGTGAGTTGACACTTGCGTGACAACGCACATTGTCTTACATTAGATAGGCAACAACAGATGATATTGTGGTTTTGCATACTTAAACCCCACCCAATGAATATGATAATTTTGAATAGAGTTGTTATCTTGACTGAAATTGATTTGCTGCACTAAATTCACATGCTAATCAATCTATAAAGTCAGGGACAGAATTAGCCGACCAATTACGCGTATGTCAAGGTTTGTCAATCAGCGCGGCGCGGACTGTGATTGGTTTGAATGTGTAATATGGGCGGGGCATGTTCCCACAAAATATGATTTAAAATGTCAAAACATGACCTATTTGAGTCGGGTTTCCGACGCAGAGACACAATAATTCACGTAAGTAAACTTTCTGTTTCAATAAGCTTTAAATGTTCACAGGTTATTCTTCACGGCCGACATTATGTTCTGCACCGTCAAATTACGTCAGGCGCGCAATTGGTCGCCTTATTCTGTCCATGACTTTAGTATGCAAATTGTGCAGCAAACTGTCATCCTAGTATATATAATCCTAGTAAATTACATTTTGAGAGCTACTGAGGGGTAAGGATAGGTTTTATTGATGACACTGATTTCACCAGCGAATCAGTCGTGAACAACAGACTCATGTATTGCTAAGCATTACTAGAAAAGGCATGGAAGCGACCACCCTCCATTTTTTAAATGAAGTTTGTTCAGCAATTCTTACTTTTCAAGACTTTATAATTAAAAGAAAAATAATGTCAAGTTTACCAAGTAAGAACCAAATAGAAAATGCTCACCCACTGTTGAACATGATAGTTTGTCCATTCAATATTCTTGTCATCTGCTTGCATAGGCCCATCAACAGGTTTCAGGAAAATTTTTTTAATTGAAGCTAAGGTTTCCTCTTTTTTACTGCATCTTTTGAATCTTTTTTGACCTTTTTCAAAGATGTTTGCATCCATTTAATTCATCTGTACCACCTGAACTAAATAAAATATAAACTGATTGTATGTTTGTCTACATGCTATTGGTATCCATGTAGATGGCGGCAATTCCCAGGAATTTAAAAGAAAAATATTTTTATTACACCTAAGTACCACTTGATGCAAACTAAAAAGAAAAAATATGCATGTGAGCTTAATTATAGACAAATCTGACGAACCAAGTGGTGGTCAGAATTTATCTGCCAATTACTAGGTCTTCCAACCCCAAACCTTACTAATTCTTCTGTATGTATGTAATGCACTTAAAGGGATTAGCAGCGATAATGCGAGAGAATCGAAAAATGTGGAAATGCATTTTTTAAACTTATAAATCAGGTTTAAGTGTGTACAATTCCATATGACTGCTTTAATGTAGAAACAAACCACCAAATAGTGAAAAAATGAAGAAATTTATCATACCGTCTCCCGTAAATAAACATACAGCGATGGCGTCTCAAAATCTACACTCTTCACTAAACAGCTGATTGTTTACACACATTACCTAATAAACTAGATTTTTTTCGCGGTTCTCGGCTTTCGCCGCTCGCTATATTCAAAGAATATAGCTGGTGTGCCGCCCCATGACCTTTGACCCTGGCATGTGGACCCTTTGATCTCATCAACATATGAGGGATCGCATGGGCACCTATGACAAAAGTTTTGGTTCTCAATGAACTTCAAGTTTCAATTTAGATCAATTTTACATTTTAGCCCATTTTTGCAACTTGACCTCACATACCTTTGACCTTTCACAACATGACACTTGACCTCCTCACAACATATGAGGGATCCCATGGTGCCATAGGCCAGAAGTTTGGGTTCCAATTGAAGTTAAACTTTTCAATTGAGGTCAATTTAAAAAAACTTAACAATTTTTGACCCACACTCACAAACACCCTCACATACACACATACACACGCACACGGATTGCTATGGTCCTGCCAGCTATAGCTGCGGCCCACAACCAAGATCACTAATGTTTTGTGTTTGAGGTCAAAGTATATCGATCATGGTGCACATTATCACACTAAAATCTGGATATTCACCTGGAAAGGCTTTTGATCTCACGTCGAATTTTGATACGCACGTAGTATAAATTACAGAATCAGAAAAAAATACGGCCTTGTCCTTTAAACACAGATTCAAGCCAACCACTTCCGGGTTATGTTCCAAACTTATCCCTGCTAAGTACCAAAATACAAAATATTAATTTTTGATTTGTTTTCTATGGTTTTGGATTAGCAATCGCTACTTATCCTTGAAGTACAGAACAAGTTTCAAATGCTTAATCTGCAAAGTTGGGCAATCAAGCAGTAAGAGCCCCCGGCTATGGCTGCCAGTGGGTGTTAGATTGTGCAAAGCCGCTTTTGTGTACAAAAGTTGTACTCAGACGGGAGATTAGAGTCCTGTCAGAAGGTGCTCACCAGACAGGAATCACAAACACAAGATTTTCTGACCATCTTTGGTACAGTTATGCTTCACACACACAAGTCTTGTCCAGCTACATAATGGATACACAATGATTTAGGCATGAAAATCCACGCTTCGCACATCACATGTGAGTGTGTGTGTACTTGTAACACCCCAACTGCAGAAACACTTTAATTTGAGGTTTTCATATTCGAGGGCACACATGGACCAGTGAATAAAGCTCTGACCCCACTGCCAATGTTACGGGTTCGAGCCCGCTGTAGCCAATATGTTGCAACCTTGAGTAAGAGGCAGACTTAACCTCAAGTACTCACTCTCAATCAGGGGGTTAAATTAACGGTAGAGATACGCGTAGTACCAGCATTTTTTCAATGTTGGGAAGGTAAGCAGAACTCGCTGTGGAGGTGTGACAATCCCACTACAGCAACATAATATGTTGGGTGTGGCCAGATTTCACTTTGAAAGAAGATTGGCACTTTGTTCCTCTTTACACACAGTCCATCCCCTTTACTTATTTATTTATCAGCACTGGAAACCTTAGTCATTTATTTCAGTTTTCAACGACTCCATGGAGGGGTGCCATATACCATGGCAATTCTTAACTATATTTATCTTGTCACACAAGACAATTAAAATATATAGGCAGACCAAAAAAATTGTCAACATTAATTGTGAATTAGAGGTGGACCTTTCACACTGAGAGAACAATTGATCCCACTTGGACGCCTTTTTGGAAGACTAATGTATCCATAGTTTTCTCCAGGGAGGGCAACCAAGAAAATCCAAATTTCAGACATCCGCCATTGGTTTTAACACGAAAAGCGAAATCTTGAGAAAATATGAATTTTTTATATGTTGTCAAGGAATATTTCTTCTTCTTCCAAAAACATTGGAATTGACGAATTCAACTCCACTGGAAGGGTTCTTTTCTGATTATTTTTTTGTATGAATAACCAACGAGGAAGAGTCCGTATGTGGGTTCATGGAACACCATGACCGCCCAATGAAAAGCCACCCAATTGGTTTGTGGTTTTCACTCAGTCTTGCTGTAGTTCTGTTGACATTTTGGTGAGTTGCTATAAAATGATGCGGCTTGACCGCCACCACCTGGTTTTCTCCAGGTTGATGATTAACATCCCAGCTACAAAATGTGAATACTTTCAGGACTAACAATTTTACAAGCTTCGGCTTTATGGCTTCACTTATTCGGGAAGTTAAGTTATCATATGCAACTATCTTGTAAATGATAGAGCCAAGGGGTCGTACACAGGATTTTTTACGGGGGTGCATGTCTTTTTAAAAAAAGTGGACCTGTTTTTAAAAATCATCGGTCCTCGGACCGCTGTGTCGCCTGCCGTTCGTGGTTAGTGAATGATAGGCCTAACTACTTGACCTTGATATGTGACCTTTGACCTCAGCAGCAACAAATGAAGGGAGCCCATTTGCACCACCCTATGATTCAAGTTTGTTCCAATTGAACGTCAACTTTTCATAGGAGGTCCATTTTTACATTTTTTTCAGCCTATTTTAACAAACTTGACCTCACATGACCTTTGACTTGGCATGTGACCTTGCCCTCATCAACACATGAGGGATCCCATGTTGCACTATGATTCAAGTTTGGTTTCCAATTGAACTTCAACTTTTCATATGAGTCCTTTTACATTTTCAGCCTATTTTACAACACTTGACCTCACACATGACCTTTGACCTTGGCATGTTACCTTTTGACCTCAAGTCAACAAGTGGGGGATGCCATGCTGCACCTGTGCCCAAGTTTGGCTTCAACTTTTCATAATGGTCAATTTTTTACATTTTCAGCCTATTTTACAACTTGACCTCACATGACCTTTGACCCTTGGCCTGGTACCTTTTGACTCATCAACAAGTGAGGGGCCCCATGTTGCACCTATGATCAAGTTTGGTTTCCAATTGAACCTTCAACTTTTTTCATATGAGGTCAAATTTTTACATTTTCACAGCCTATTTTACAACTTGGACCTCACATGACCTTTGACCTTGGCATGTGACCTTTGACCGCACACAAGTGGGGAATGCCATGTTGCACCGGTGACCCCATTTTGTTTTAAATCCTCAAAGTATTGGGAATTTACATGCAAATGTTACCCTTTGTTCACACAAACAGACATCAAACAACAGCATCAACAAACACGACAACACAACAGTGGACAAGTGATCCCCCTATGTTCTTCCTGCCTTAGGGCAGGCGACCAACAAAGTGGACCTCACCCCCCTAAAATAATGTTCCTTTCTTGGACTTTTGAACATATCATCACCAAAATGTGACTTTTTCGTCATATATTTCTCTAAATTTTGGACATTTTATCAAAAAATTGGCAAAAAAAGTGGACTTTTCCCCTTTTTGGGGTGGAATTTGGGGGTGCGACCGCAACCCCCCACCCCCCGCACCCCCTCCTGCGTAATAGGCTGGAAGGCGAACCCCCCTCCATTTTTTAAATGGAGTTTGTTAGCAATCTTACTTTTGTCAGACTTTATAAAAGTAAGTAAAAATTAATGTCAAAGTTACCAGGAATCGAACCAAATAGAAAATGCTCACCCACTGTTGAACATGATATTTGTCCATCAGAATATTCTTTTCATCTGCTTGCCTAGCCCAGTCAACAGGTTTCAGGAAATTTGTTTTAATTTAAGCTAAGGTTTCCTCTTTTTACTGCTCTTTTTGAACTTTTTGACCTTTCAAAGAGGTTTGCATCCATTTATTCATCATGTACCACCTTAACTAAATAAATATAACATGAGTGGAATGATTTGCTCTACATGCTATTTGGGATCCATGTAGATTGAGCGGCAACTTCCCAGGAATTTAAAAGTAAAAATATTGTTATGAACACTAAGATACCCCAAAACCAACTTGAGCAAACTAAAAAGCAAATATGGCATTGAGCTTAATTATAGACAAATCTGACGAACCAAGACTTGGCCTAGGTCATAATTTATCTACCAATTACTAGGTCTTCCAACCCAAACCTTACTAATCTTCTGTATGTATTAATGGCACTTAAGGGATTACAGCGAATAAGCGAGAGAAGCGAAAACATGTGGAAATGCATTTTTTAAACTATAAATCAGTTTAAGAGTGTGTACATTCCATATGACTGCTTTAATTTAGAAACAAACCACCAAATGTGAAAAAATGAAGTATTTGATGAAATTTATCATACCGTCTCCGTAAATAAACAACGCGATGCGTCTAAAATCTACCCTCTTCACTAAACAGCTGATGTGTTTTACACCAGTACAGAATAACAGAATTTCGCGGTTCTCGGCTTTCGCGCGCGCTAATTGCAAAGAATATAAACCTGTGGGCCGCCCCATGACCTTTGACCTGGCATGTGGACCGTTGATCGTCATCACCAAGAGGGATCACATGGTGCAACTATGACAAAATTTTGGTTCCAATTGAACTTCAATTTTTCAAGTTTAGATCAATTTTAACATTTTTAGCCAATTTTTCAAACTTGACCTCACAGACCTTTGACCTTTTCAACATGACCCCTTGATGACCTCATCACATAGAGAGGATCCCATTGTGCACCTATGACAGAATTTGGTTTTCCACTTGAAGTTAACTTTTCAATTGAGGTCAATTTAAAAAAACTTAACAATTTTGACACCCTCCACACACCCTCATCATACAACACGCACAGACGATTTCTAATTGGTCCTGCCAGCTATGATGGCGTCCCACAACAGATCCTAAGGTTTGTGTTCTGAAGGTCAAAGTATACGATCTGTGCACAATATCGTGCTTAAAGTCGGGGATATTCACCGGAAAGGCTTTTTTTGATCTCAAGTCAGATTTTGAACACCACGTATATAAATACAGAAATCAGAAAAAAAGTAACAAAAGCCTTGTTTTCATAAATAACAACGGATTTCAAAGTTCAAGCCACCACTTGCGGTTAGGTTTCGGCAATCCTGCTAGTAACACATACAAAAATATGAATTTTGATTTTTTTTTTTTCTATGTTTCGGATTAGCAAAATCGGCTTATTATCCCTTTAATACTAACAATTTCAAATCTTAATCTGCAAAGTTGGGCAAATTCAATCAGTCAAGCCCTGGCTTATGGCTGGCCAGTGGTGTTATTGTGCAAAGCCAGTATTGTGTACAGAAGTTGTACTTCAGACTGGGGATTATAAGCCATGTCAGAAGTCTCCCACAGGCCTCACAAACACAAGATTTCTGACCATCCATGACAGTATGCAGTCACAAACACAAGCCATTGTCCATCATGCCGATGGATACACAATGACAATTTTTTTAGAGGCATGATCCAATCGCTAGCACATCACTGTGAGTGTTGTTTCTTATAAAAACACTCCCAATGCAGAAACACTTAATTTGAGGTTGTTCATATTCTAGGGCACACCTGTCCAGTGGATAAAGCGCTTCGACCCCACATGCCAAATGTTACGGGTTCGCGCCCCGCGGTAGCCAAAGTGTTGCACCCTTGAGTAAGGTGCTTACCTCAATTACTCTCTCAATCAAGGTGTATAAATTACGGTAGCACTACCGTAGTACCCAGCATTATTTCAATGTTGGGAAGGTAACAACCGCTGTGGTGTAGCAACCCCTTGACACATTATATGTTTGTGGTGTGGCCAGATTTCTTTGAAAGAGAGATGGGGGGCTTTGTTCCCCGCTTACAAGGTCCATCCCTTTACGTATGTTATTACAGACACTGGAAACCTTATTCATTAGCAGTTTTCAACTACTCTCATGAGGGTGCCATATCCAATGCAATTCTTAACTATATTTATCATTGTACACACAAGACATTAAAATATATAGGAAGAACCCCGAAAAATTGGCAACATTATTGTGAATTATATGTGGACCTTTCACACTGAGAGAACAATTGATCCCACTTGGACCCATTTTTGGAAGACTAATGTTTTCCATATTTTTCTCCAGGGGAGGCAGCCAAGAAATCCCTATTTCAACATCGCCATTTGGTTTAACACGTAAATATCGAAATTTGACAGAAAAATTATGAATTTTTTATATGTTGTCAAGGAATAATTTTCTTCTTCCAAAACCAATTGGAATTGAAGAATCAACTCACTGGAAGGGTTATTCTGATTTTTTTTTGTATGAATACCGAACGAGGACGGGTCGTATGTTGGTCATGGGAAACACCCATGACCAGACCCACATCAAAGCACCCAAATGGTTTGTGGTTTGCACTAGTATTGCTGTACTTTCAGTTGACATTTTGGTGCGCCTTCTCCTCTCTGAATGCGGCTTAAGACCGCCACCCACTATCACCTAGGTTTTCTCCATGTTGATGATATAACAATCACCAGCTACAAAATGTGAATACTTTCAGGACTAACAATTTTACAAGCTTTCTGGTTTATGGGCTTCAGATCACTTATTGCGGGAAGTTAAGTTGTCATATGCAACCTCTTGGGAATGATAGAGCCAGGGCCGTACGCAGGATTCTTACGGGGGTGCAGGTCTTCCTTCAAAAAGTGGACCTGTTTTTGAAAAATGGACCTAACCTTCCTAAAATGTTCCTTTCCTTCTTGGACGTTTTAACATCTCATCCCAAAGGTGGACGTTTTCTTCAATCATCTAGTCTCTACAATTTTGGAACCATTTTATTCAAAAAAAATGGCAAAAATGGACCTTTTTCCCCTTTGTGGAACTTTTGAGGGGTCGCCCCCACTGCAACCCCCCCCCCCCCCCCATCCAGTCGACCTCCCCCCCAGGCTTCGCGAGTTTATCCCTTCTCCCGCAACCGCCACTGCGCTTCCACCTCACCCCCCTCGCTTTACGGGCCTGGATAGAGCTTGAATTTTTTTTTTTTTAAACAATTGGGATTATTTTCTTTCCTGAAATCTTTCACTGTCTCGTGTCAGTCGGATGTTTACCTTTAAATACCCCGGGGGTCACTAGGAGAGATTCATTAATACAATACTGACATTACCAAAATAGGCTTCACCTTAGCTTGAAACATCATACAACTTCAAGTTGCTAATTGTGTGTTCTATCGTGGCATGTCTGGCATCTTTGCCTAGCTTTGCATGGGACCACATACCCCCATGTTTCTACTTAGTGCTTCATCACACCTCAGAAACTTTCCGAGACTTACACTTAGATAGATATTGGATGCAAATTTTCTTTGATAAAGGGACATAAAACATTATCTTCATCAGACTACTGACCCAGGAGAGCGTGGCCCACTGGTAAGATATAATTGTGCCTTTGGTTCAAGCGGTTCCCCCGGTTTCAATTGGGTCCTAAATCAAGTACTTAAACTTCTGGATTTAATTTTTAAGACCTTGCTTAAAACCGGATTACCGCTCTTCCTATGGTTCATTGCCCACGAGAATATCCCGTCCTTCGGACCGGACATTAAGCTTCCAGTCCCAATAATGCATTACCAGTGAGGTTCATACCTGTCATGTTCATCACTAGTCAGTGTCGTAATAAGAGTAGGGTGTAAACCACCCGACTGTCCCAGCCGTCCCTGGAAAACTGGGCATATTGGATATGCTACTCAGCTCGGCTTGGGCCCCACACAACTGGGTGTGTTGAGCAGTTCACATAAAAACAAACATTCATCAAATACTTGTTTAGAAATAGTTATACAACTGTTACAATTCATTACTCAATGGCAATTGTCCTCCCTGACAATCTTTTAACTTGAAAGGAACACACAGTTGTGGACAAAATGCTAACTCAGTGTGAAAAGCCCTATATCATAACAGTATCCTATGAAATATAATATAACAGAGTTAGCTCTCATTTGGACTAAGATTACTTGAGAAAACCAGCGGTTGGCAGTCCAGTGTCCTCCACGACATAACAAGCTTGATGTCCCACAAACTTGGTAAGTCACTCGGAGAACGTTCTGACACCTGATTCACCTGCAAAAATGAATATACAAATGCAATGAATGCACTGTTGTTTCAAGTTCTAATGTAGCTTTTAAGTTTCAGCTTCTGTTCCATTCCTTGTTATGCTTAATTTTGTTCCACTTCGTCATTAAGAAAGAGGATCGGTAGATCAGTGTTCGTTTCTCATCATTTTTTAGGTGTGTAATTATGATTTGAATAGAAAGTGAAGATATTTTATGACTAAAAATGCACAAAAGGGGGTTTTTCAATTCCTACGCATCAGCCTGGAGTACTGAAATTACGCATGTGGGGGGACCCGGGAAGCATACCTACCCATCAGTTGGAAATGAAAAGGGGTGTTTGCACAATCTCCTATAACATAGAGATGTGTACCCGACATTATGGTATGTGATGGAACCGGGAACAAGACCCAGTTCATGTGGTTCAACAAAAAAGGGGGTGTTTTCAATCCCTACACATGACAACTGGGTACCCAAATTATGTATTTGGATGGCACGGGAACAGACCCAGTTCATTTGGGTTCAAACAAAAAAGGGTGTTTTCACTCCCTACACATGAACATGGTCCCCCAAACCTCGAAATTATGGTAGGTGATGGAACCGTGAACAGCCCAGTTCATTTGGGTCAAACAATAAAGGGGGTGTTTTTCAATTCAATCCCTACACATGAGCATGGGTACCCCGAAATTATGGGAGTGATGGACCCGGGCAACAGGACCCATTCCTGTTGGGTCAAACAACAAAAGGGGGGGTTATATCAATCGGCTACACTAACATGGGTACCCGAATTATGGTATGTGATGGAATCCGGGAAACAACCCAGTTCATTTGGTTCAAACAAAAAAAGGTGGTGTTTTCAATCCCTACACATGAACTGGGTACACCGAAATTATGGTATTGATGGAACCCGGAAACAGACCCATTCATTTGGTTCAAAGCAAATAGGGGTGTTTTTTCAATAACCCACACATGAACATGTGTACCCCGAAATGATGGTATGTATGGACCGGGAAACAGACCCAGTTCATTTGGTTCAAACAAAACAGAGTTGTTTGCAATCCCTACCCATGAACAATGGGTCCACCCTACGCCGAAATTATGGTTGGATGGAACCGGAAACAACCCATTGTCATTTGGTTCAAAAAAAAAGGGGGTGTTTTCAATCCCTACACATGAGCATGGGTACCCTCGAATTATGGTAGTGATGGAACCGGGGAAACATACCCAGTTTCATATTGTTCAAACAAAAAAGGGGGTGTTTTACTCAATCCTACACATGAACTGGGTACCCGAAATTTATGGTACTGCCTGATGGAACCGGGAAACAGACCCAGTTCATTTGGTTCAAACACAAAAAAGGGGGTGTTTTCAATCCCTACACATGAACTGGGTACCCGACACTGATGGTATGTGATGGAACCGGGAACAGACCCAGTTCATGTGTTTCAACCAAAAAAGGGTGCTTTTCAATCCCTAGCACATGAGCATGGTACCCCGAAATTTGGTATGTGATGGAACCGGGAAAGACCCCCCTTCATTTGGTCAACAAAAAGGGGGTGTTTTCAATCCCCACGAACGAGCATGGGTACCCTTGGATGTCTATTCTTTATGTCTACTCTTCCATTATTCATCCCTAAGGTCTGGGAATAGGTTTTGTCTCTTTTGTCATTTGGGGAAGAATATGAGCTGAGGTAATTGGAACCAATGTTAAAATTTGGGGAAAAAAGTGGGCTAAAAGTGGCAGGAAGGGAACAATTTGATTTCGGAAAAATTGACACCCTGTGGGTACCTGAAATAAGGCACTGTGATCTGAAATTAAGGCAATGTGATTATCTTATTAAGAAGGATTCATCACTCCAAAATTGGTGTTAAGGAAAGGCCATATTGCCCTGGTCTGTGAAATGTCAAAAATGTTTGTGTCCCCTGTTTTTACTGTTCAATAATCAGGTGGGGTTTGATGTTGTCAGGTGGAAATTAAATTGTGTGTGTATGGAGTGGGTCTGCGTACAGGGAGATGCCTGTATGTTTGTGTGAAACCTGCAACCATGTGCAGCTGGGGGGGGCTTGGTAATCTACCATGGGCAAACACCAATTCATCCTAAAGAGATCATTCTAATAAGACATTTTCTGTGACAGACTTCATGTATGTGGTATAATACCTACACCCTTTACGTCACTAAAACACATTTTTCTCTCAAATAGATTCAACAATCGTACACAATATCAACATAAATATACTGACCAGTCCATAACCTGCTCTGGAATTTGGGCTGGTTGCCAGCAAAGTATACTGCTTGGACACTCTGATCTTATCATAGGATCGTTATTGTAGTACGGATAACAAGCTGCAGAAAAAAATAACAATACAAACATAATAGAATTATCCCTCTTTGAAACGAGCTGTGTCGCGACCACTAGTGTCACCTGGTTGCGCGATCACTTAGTAGTAAATCCAAGTTTTCATTAGGATTTGATAACGAGAACGAGTGTGGCCAGATAAAGTAAAACAATCGCGGCAACGCCCTACTCCCTCCTCCTTTCCCCAATTCAAAGCAATCCTCCTCCTCAACCAAACCCTCTCTTCGCCTCCACTTGATTTCTAAGTCTTCTTTGGACGTCCTCTCCTCCGCAAACCTCCCACCCTAAAAACTCAAAGCCTTCTTAAAATATGAAACCCGCCTCAAATATACACTGAAGCTACTGTTCCCTTCCCCGCATAACCAAAATTGCATCTCAGTTGACTTCTCCTATCTGCGAAGTATATTCTTTAAACCCTCTCCACAATTTTCATTGCAGCTACAATAACTTCACACCCCTATACACGCCATAGCTCATTGCATCCCCTTGCCCTTTAAAAAGGGAAGGCTATAAGAGGCTAAAGAAGCGAGCAAAGCAAGTGGTTGCGAAAGTATGAAGAGGAGGCAGAGAAGGAGCTGAGGTGGTTGAAGGGGAAGAGAGAATACAAACAAGGTAAAAAGTAGTGTAGGCAATGAAAAAGGATGGTAGAGATGTGGAAGGGGGAAGATGTATGAGAAGTGATGGAAAGTTGAATTTCAGTGAGAAAGATAGAGGCAGAGTCGGAAAGAGCATATGAGGAGAATCTGATGAGGAGAATGAGTGGATCAGAAGGGTAGAGGCTGATGTGGTGGAGAGGCCAGTTAAGAGGGTCAGCCGGGAAGAAGTGGTGAAGGCATAAGAGAATGAAAAAAAGGAAAGGAGGTTGGGACCCTCAGAGGTGAGTGCTTAGATGATTAGTGCGCGTGGGAGATATAGGGATTGAGGTGTTGATGAATGGCGTTGTGTCAGAGAGTGTGGATGGGGGAAGGGATGCCTGTGGATTGTGGGCAGTGAGTGTGGTTAATTACAATTTTTAAACGGGAAAGGGATGCTGCATGAGTTGTGGTTGGTGCATATCGGGTGTGAAGGTGTAAGAGCATGCAATGAAGATTGTGGAGAGGTTCTGGAGAATAGGATTCGGAAGATAGTGGAAGTGGATGAGATGCAATTTCATTATGCCAGGGAAGGGAAAGATAGATGCCACAAGGTTGTATTTAAGGAGGTTGCCAAAGGGAATACCAAGCTAAAGGGACGAAGCTGTATATGGTTTGTAGCTTGGAAGAAGGCATTTGGATGGGTCCCTAGGAAAGTGCTGGTTTGATGGAGTGGGTGATGCGGAAGAGAGAGATACCAGAAGTAGTGGTTAGAGCAGTTATGAGTTTGTATGACGGAGCCAACGAGAGTTAGAGTGGGTGCTGATTTGTCACGAGGAGTTTGAGGTCAAGGTGGTGTGTTGCATCAAGGTGCTGTACTTTCGCCATTGATTTTTGTTTTTTGTAATTGCTGATTGAATGTGGTTACAGAGAGTGCAAAAGAAGTTTTGCTGAGTGAGATGTTGTATGGCAATGTTTTACGACTTTAGATGGGTCCAAATCTTCCGATTTTACATAAAATGTGTAATTTCAGTATCGATGTAATTTTGGGGGATATTACCAGTTTCAATGGAAAAGTTCTGAGCCAAGACACACTCCAAAAGTAAATTTGGTGCAAAGAATGTAATTTTTACTAAAACCCCCTTTCGTACTTGCAAAACGTTACATATTTTGATGGGACACAATATGTCATCAAAATAACATTAGCAACAAACATGAGGATTTGTACGACTTTGTGACGAGAATTGATTTTTTGAGAGGATGTTAGGTATTTTAGGTCAATTATTCATATCAAAGGACAGTTTCAAAACTCTCTGTTTTCAGATAAATTTTTACCAAACAAAAATATGTGTTTCGGCGAATGTTACTTGATGACCAAAAATGGGAAAATTGTCTGTCCATCAAAACGTTTTGATGTAACTTCACTTCCAAAAAGTTCTCATATCTGAAAAACTACTTATTGAAGGCAAACTCCAATTTACCAGATTGTGCTTTTCGGGAATTTCTTTGGTTTTAATTACGTAAAAAACAAACTGATTTTAAAGTGGCCAAACAAAAAAATATACCGAAAGTAATGTGTTTTTACATAAGGCCAAACTTACTGGACCCCTTCTCTCGTGATTGAAACGTGCCGGATGCGTGCTGATGATTTGGTTTTAATGGTGAGACATTGGAGGGACGGAGGGAGAAGTTTTGGAATGGAAGAAGGCTTTCGAGAGTTAAGGGTCTGGAAGCGTAACCTTTGGAAAGCCCAAAAGTGTGGTGAGTGGGGCGGGAGGGAGGTGGTAGTGAGTAAGGTTAGACCATGTGGGTAGTGGAAGGGAGAAGAGTAAAAGCCATAAATATGTTGTGTGCGAATGTGGGAAAATGGATCCATGGGAGATGCCACCAAGATGAAGAGAGTGACCCCAAGTTTGGCAATAGATTTTGTGTGTAGAAGATGTGAGAGGGAGCTGATGGGATGGTGGAAAAAGGAGGAAAGTTGGGATGGGGTGGAGTCAGTGAAGGAGTTCACATACCTAGGGGATAATTAAGGTTAGTGGGGGTGGTTGATGTGAGGTGGCTGTGACAGAGAGAGTGAGTATGGGTGGGTGAGTTTAGGGAATTGTGGGGAGTGTTGACCAAGGGAAAAGATATCCTTGGAGGATGAAAGAATGGTTTATAAGAGCTGTGTGAGATCAGTGATGCTGTAGGGGGTGAGACGTGGTGTCTGAGCGCGAAAATGAGATGGGGAGTTTGAGGAGGACAGAGAGAGCAATTATGATAAGAGCGATGTGTGGTGGGAAGTTGATGGACAGGATGAAGACTGATGATTTGATGCAGCGTGGGGTGGACGAGGCGGTGGACAGGTTGCGAGGGCGGAATAGTCGTACGTTGGTATGGGCAGGTGTGAGGAAGGGGGATGACGAGCATGTGTTAGAAGGGCCTTTTGAGTTCGAGGGAGCGGTTTGGGAGGGAGGGGGACGTCCAAAGAAGACATGAAGAGAAGAACAGTGGAGGAGGGAGAGAGTCGGATAGGAGGGTTGGTTGCGGGATGGGGGAGGAATTGAATCGGGTGGTGAAATGGAAGGATGAGTCATGGGCGGTTTCGCTGTGCAAAGTGCGGGAATCCGGCCCACCCCCGTGACCGGGGACAAAACCGGATTTGAAACTGGGTTAGGAGTAGTAGTAAGTAGTAGTAGTTACCACAATCACTGCCCCAACTCCTTGGATCCCTCCTCCATCATCACACCAATCCTATCTATCAACTCGCCTAATATCTCAACACCCACATCCGAGGTAGCAACTTTCCTTTTTTTAGTTCTCGATTACCTTCACTACCTCCTCCCAACTTGACCCCTCAACTGGCCCTTGCACCACATCAGCTTCCACCTTCTGATCCCAATCATTCTCCATTCATTATGATTATACGCAATATGCTCGGTCCAGACCTACCTCTATCTTTCCTACTGAAATTCAACTTTCCTTAACTTCCCCTATACATCTTCAACCTCGACATCTCTTCCATCCTTTTCATGACTTCCCAATCTTTACACCTTGTTTGGAATCTCTCTCAACTCCCACTGCTTCGAAAGTTTGGATTGATGCTTAGAAAATTAATGCAGCCAACCAAAAAAGCAAACAGTGATATTGTGGGCACCTCACTATCACCCTACCAAGTTTGAAGTAAATAACTTTTAGGCCTGCAAAGCATTTTGCAAAAGGTTAACCGAGAATACGGACGGACAGAATGTGGAGTAGTATTGGGCTCCATGAACATGCGTTAGGCGACACAAAGTAGTTCACCTCCAGAGAAAAATACACGTCACGGTTTTTCTCAACGCTAAATCCCCTGGCGGGAGCTGGTTTACAAAAATTTTTAAATAAATCAGCTGCAAATACCCAAAAATCCAACAAAAATCCCATCTGTTTTAAACACAACAACCCCCTTAAACCGGGCAACCCCCCTCCTTAAAAACTCGTTGCAACCACACCTTAACCCACAACAAGCCACCGTAAGCCCAGACAAACCCCCCCGTAACCGGACAACCCACCTTAAACCCCCAACAATACCCCCTTCCTAACCCAAGACAACCCCCTTAAACCCGGACAACCCCCTTAACAAGGACAACCACCTAACCACAACAATCCCCCTTAAACCCACAACCCCTGAAAGGCTGGACACCCCCCCTTAAACACGGACAACCCCTTAAACCCGGACAACCCCTTTTAAAAATGGACAACCCCTTAAACCGGACAACCCCCATTAAACTCGTTGCAACCCCCCTTAAACCACCAACAAGCCCCCTTAAGCCCAGACAACCCCTTTAAACCCGGACAACCCTCTTAAACCCGGACAACCCACCTTAAACACCCAACAATCCCCCTTAAAGTCCAGCAACCCCCCTGAAAACCCGGACAACCCCCTTTAAAACCCAGACCAACCCACCTTAAACCCAACAATCCCCCTTAAAACCACAAACCCCGTAAAAGCTGGGACAACCCCCCCTTAAACCCGGACAACCACCCCTTTAAACCTGGGACAACCCCCCCTTAAACTCGTGCAAACCCACCTTAAACCACACAAAAGCCCCCCTAAGCCCAGGACACCCCCCTTAACCCGGACAAACCCCTTTAAACCCGGACAACCCACCTTAAACCCCAACATCCCCTTAAGTACAGACAACCCCCCTTAAACCGGGACAACCCCCTTTTTTTTAAACCAGAAACCCACTTAAACCCCAACAATCCCCCTTAACACCCAAACAACCCCTAAACCCAACAACCCCTAAAGCGGACAACCCCCCTTAAACCCAGACAACCACCCTTAAACCGGAAACCACCCGTAAACCTATCAGCGCGCAGAGTATATGATCCCACCCTCATAATTTCATCAAAATCAACGTATGGATCTTCAGTAGTTTGTTCACAATTTTTTTGGGTGTGAAAATACCCCCAAAATTTAGTCCATAAATATGGCAAATTAGCTATTTAAGTAGCATATCATGCCGCCACAACCTAATTCAAAGGGGACGGAGAAGGAGACAGGTCCCACCCTCACAAAGTTTCATCAAAACGGGACTGATTGAGCTTAGATAGTTTATTCACAAGCTTTTTTGGGTAAACATGACCCCAAATTTAACTATTAATTATGCAAATGAGATACCTAATTAGCATAGTGCCACGCCCATAATTAATCAGATGAAAGGGCATGGCAGTCCGATCCCACCACAACAAGTTACTCACAATCAGCCTTATGGGTCTCCTGTTCTCGCGTTCACAAGATTGTGCTGGAAAATACCCCAAATTAAACTCATTAATTAGGCAAAGGTGGTAACCCTAATTAGCATATGCCCCGCCCATAATTAATCAGATGAAAGGGCATGGCAGTCGATCCCACCCAACACGTTACATCACCAGAAACCCTGAGGGTCTTCATGTTATTGCGTACACAAGATTGTGTTGGACGCCGCAGACGCCGCCGACGACTTGACTGATAGCATAACCCCTTCTGCTTTTCAAGCCAGGGGATAAAAATGAAACTCATTAATTATGAAATAGGGTACCAAGTTAGCATATGCCACGCCCATAAGCTAATCAGCTGAAGGGCATGGCAGTCCGATCACACCCACCAAGTCATCACCAACCCCTTAGGGTCTCATGTTATCGCTTTCACAGATTTGTGTGGACGGCAGACGCCGCCGACGCCTTGCCTGATAGCATAATCCCCCTTATGCTTTCAAGCCAGGGGGATCTGGTTATTGAAAAATGGACGATGTACTTTTCCCATTTTACCTGGAGAAAGGCTTTTCACCTGAGGCCTAGGAGGCACCGAGATACAAACAATCCGCCTAACAATTAAAGCGCACTGCCAGAATCGACTGAAAGGCTGAAATTTTGTAAATAACTTTCTCGTATCAGTGAACTGAGGAACTAAACTAGAGTTGGGAATCATGAAATGCACCTTTCCTTTACACGATTGCTTTTCACGGCTCCACTCTGCTCTGGCTACTTACATAATGTTCTCGTGGTAGGAGCCAGTTCCAGCCTTCATTGTTGTTTCTAAGATCTCCATGTGGTCCCTCCTAGGATTGAAAATGGACAGATATCTGTCACGTTTTGTTCCTTGAGGGTGCCCAGTTAACCTGAAAGAACATATGCATGCTATGATTCTTTAGGAAAAAACTTATTTTGTGTGGCACCGAATCATCTATGTAAAAATTGACCCTTCCAAAATAAGTTTTGGATTAGGGTTATCGTTTTTAAACTATATTGATAGGATAGGATTAGGGTCCCTTGATTAAAAACTACAGGTTGGATTAGGGTTAAAATACATCTTAGGATTAGGTACTGGTTTTAACTACAGTCTCGGCTTATGGTTAAAACTACAGGCTACGATAGATTAAACAGTTTAAACTACATGTTAGGATTAGGGTAATGTTTTTAAAAAACTCAGTCTAGGATTAGGTTAAAACCTACAAGGCTCGATTAAGATTACAGTTTTAAACACATGTTAGATATTATGGTTTTCAAACCACAATCTTAGAGTTAGGGTATGGTTTAAACTAAGGTCTAGGATTAAACTACAGGTTAAACTACAGGGATATATATAGCAGAATAGCAGAGATTATTAGGGCCTTATGCTATTGGCCTTCTAAGCGCTTTCCTATGGCTGCTGATACTGTGGGCCCAACCATACCATAAACCATATTAGCTCTCAAGGGATGCATCAGATCAGGATCAGCACTTTCCCTTATCAGCAAACATTGCAGCTGGGACCCAGCATTTTCCCAAATATCGCAATATGTAAATCGGGACAAACCAAGCGTTTAATTTCTTGTCCACGTAAATTCAATAGCTTAATCACACAGGGCTCGAACGCATTCCTATACTCCCGGATGAGCACAATACACTTGAGTCGAGCTTAACTGATTGAGCTATTCTTGTTTAACTGATGATCTATCTTATCTACTATAATTAGGATAACGGTTGAGCATCTTATCCGAGCTATAATTACAGGATTATATTTAAACCAGTTTAAATTTATGGTTATAGCTTAACTGTAGGCCAGATTAGGATTATGGTTTACACCATGTATGGTGTTTTGTTCATGATCATTCTCCTATGTACATGTACCTAACCATATTATCCTGACACTTCTTTAAATTTTGATCCCATGTCACCTTTCTTTCTGATGGTACAAGTGATAACCAGGAACAAAAACAACAATATTTTCTATGCTGTAATTCTAATCATTTCTCGATGCATGAAAAACAGCTACCTGAGATTCATGCTCGTGGTATTTCTGAAATCATGATATCGTTGCTATTTCAGATCCTGGCCTTGATGGTACATACAAGGATGGTGAATTTTTCTCAAGTGACTATTGTATTTATAGAAATGATATACTCTCATGGTGAGGTTTTCATTTAGCTGTCAAATCTAATCTTTATCCTGTTTTCCGTAGCGATTTAGTATCGAATGGTCCTGAAATTGTTTTGGGCAGATTTACTACCCTACAAATGGTAAAGTTTTATTAATGGTGTTTTCCTTTCTACAAAGGCCTCCAAAGCTGTCGTGCAATATATATGGACTTACATCGATGGAAAAAAACGCATCTGAGTAAGAGTCAGGCTTTGTCAAAAAACATATTCTTTCATCACTGCATCACTCTTGTTGGGTGATTTTAATATTCACATGGAATGGGAAAATGGTGTCCCCCTGATTGTCAGTCTGCTGGTCTGCCATCTCTTCTTATGTTGACCCAATGCACTCAAGTGGCTTTACACATGTTCTGAATGAGCCCTCTTATGCACCTTACATGGGGATGACCATTTCCCTTGGATTTGGTTTTTTGTATCTGATACTATCTTTTGTGCAATCTTGTGAGTCAACCTTTAACATAATGGGGTTGTGATCATGATGCCTGTTTATCTTAAACTTGACACTGTGTACACAATTCAACCTAATCATTTGAAAGATGTTGTATTGTTTAGGTAAAGCAGATTATGATCTCATGCGAGTCTCTAAGGTATAATTTAAGTCGGTGTGTTAAGAGCAAGATATTGCTGAGATGTGGGATAATGCTGAAAGTATTCTTAATCATGCTATTAACATTTCTGTTCCTCAGAAAAGGTTAGAACTGGTTCCTCATTACCCTGGGTTAACAGAGATATCCGCAAATTGTTTACACGTACAAAATTCTGTACAAAAGGGCCAAACAAAGCAAGTCTGAAGGGCTTGGAGGCAATTTAACGGCATGGGTCCACCTCTTTCATGGATTTCTTTCGTAAAGTGTTGTGAATAGAAATAGATTTCTTTCTGCAATGGTGTGCACAGAACCTATTTTCTTTTCTCAATTCTGTATTTGTTGCCTTTCCTAACTATGGGAAAGTATTCCTGTTGAATATCCCTTATGCTGATTCGTTAGAGCAATTCAAGTCATTATGTACGCAGTCATTTTCTTAATTAACGATGTTTATATCATATTAAGTCCGCTTGCTTATCATCTGCAATGTATTTTTGCTATAAGTATTTGTGTATGCATGTATATCTTTATTTTGGCACAGGAAAGAAATCAATCATTGTGTTTTGGGCTGTGTAGGCCCATTTTTCTTTTCCCGAGTTTTACTATTTTTGCCTTCCTGTTTTAATTAAGTCAAACTCAAATAATATTATTAATATCTATTAAGGTTTAGGATTGTAAGTATGGTTTAACTAAACGGCTAAGGATTAAGGTGATGGTTAAAACTACAAACTAGGATTGGGGTTACGGTTGAAAAAATGCTGGCTAGGATAAATTTATGGTTTAAACCACAGGTTAGGATAGGGTTAGTGGTTACACAAAGGGACATTTGTTTGCAACGGCAAAACCAACTGTAAATTGCCCCCCTCGGACCACTGGCGGCTACGCGCCTGGTCTCTGGTATGAAAGACTATTGAGAGTCTGCTCAAATTTAATCATTTTCTGCACTCCCTGACTTTCTATCTATGCATTATGGATTCACAAAATTTAAATGATGTGTTCATGTGGGATACAAAAGTTACATGCACAGAGAAAAAGTTACTGCACCTGGGTAATTTCAAGCCTGATCCTTACCTGATTCCATCAATGTTGGCTTCATAATGATTGGATTGGTAACAGACTTCATTTGTGGGATAAATGTTGGCTTGTGGAAACATACAATCTGTGTGTCAGTGGTTGCTGTGGAAGACAACTGTGCCCTGGGTCATACTCCTCCTGGCATCACATCAACAGCTACAGAACTCTGAAATTAACAAAATCAAACATCTATAATTTGGGGCGGATTCTTGGCCATGTTGGCTTTTTCAAACTCACTATATTTAATATCTGTGGGCTGCCATCAGAAAAAACATGCTAAACAAGTTCATTTAATAGTATGCATATTTTTACCATCAACCCTTTGCTAGGTAATACGTGTGTCCACCACTACCCACCAACCAATGCTCTAATTATCCATACTTTGAGTTTGTGGTCAAGGTTCACTGTTTTGTAAAATGTTGATGAGATGAAACATACCTACGTACAACCGAACGTTAAGTGTGCCTTCAAGCAATAGCTGGCAGCCCACAACAAGAATTAAATACGTAATACTTTCTAGGTTAATGGCTGAATATTTTTAGCTTCGACGTGCATTGGCAAAAAATCACTGCAACATGCGCTCAATTTTGAACGACGAAAATAATGGCACAAGCCCCGCAAGGGGCGCTTCCATTATGGAGTCCTGTCAAACTGACGCAAGTGGTAAGTGTATTGACTTTTGCCAATGTACGAGAAACAAAAATATACAGACACAACCGAATGCATAAACTTATTACAGCAACCTATTTTTCAACAAACAAAATCTGATATGTCATGAAGCCATGCAGTAGCTGTTCTAACGAAAAAAAATCACACACACCGCCCATAAAATGAATCAAGCCAACTCGCGTGAAACGTTCAAGCACATGACCCGCGTACCTCATTAATATATCTCTGTGCAATGACAAATATCAATGAATATTTTTTGTCTCTTTACATTTCTTTTCCTATCTAAACATATATGAATTGCAACTAATAATAATTTGCAAATCTCTCTGGCAGTGGTGTAAACATGGAGATATTGGTTTTTAGCGTTACAGCTAGATGACCTTTGACCTAAAATATCACTCAGGTTCATAACCACCACAATATTATCACCCCCCAGTTTGGTTGACATTGAAGTTTGACTCTTGATACTCCTTTTGACCCCCGGCCCCAAGATGATACTAATGATATTTTTGACTCATTTCAAGACCCTATTGGCACCAACTTAATATCAAGTTCCTGATTTTTAAATACATTTTACTTATCCAAAATTGGCAATGACCTCATTTGAACCCAAGAGACCCTTGACCTGACCCTGAACTGTGGTGACTATATTTCCATGACCCCCCAACCAAATATATCCTATTTTTGTTTATATTGAAGTCAGACTTTTCATGAGCCTTTTCAAGAATGAACATAATGGACGACAGACAACGACAAGATGGACAGTACAAGACAAATGTCTCACCCAAACAAACACATTCCAGCTTCTTAAACATGGTTCTTCTTAGTTCAGGGTCACTTAACTGGAGGCTTACTGGACATTGGATGATTTCCCAGACAACACTTTAAGAATCAAATAAAATGTTGATGTTTCTCCATTTGAACCAATTCTGTGTGACAAATTAATTACAATGGGGACGGTTGTTAACTTAGGCAACATTTAGGGAAACAATGAAGAGAGGTTTTGTATCGAAATCTGAACACCGGTGGGCACACTATCTATGATACAATCGTCTGATTGGCTCATTACAGGACACAAAAACCGGAGACGCCCTCTGATAACCAATCGAAAGAGTGCTTTTATATCTTCTTTATAAACTATACACATTGCTACAGTACCTCCGACTTGCTAATTTCATGATATTACCTTCTAAGTGACCAGTCAAAATAGTGCTCACATTCCGATAGATAGACAAGTAGATAGTGCCCAGGGTTAAAAAATTGGCTAACATCAATTGGGTCCAAAACACCCTAACAAATATTGTTTAATTTTGTTACCCTAAATGAGTAATTGTTGTGACTTTTTAAAAAAATGAGCAGTGAACACGATAACTCAATCAGTTAAGCGTTCGACGCCATGTATTGCTCATCCATTGCTTATAATCGTGCGTTCAAGCCGTGTGAGATTCCCTATCTTGTAATTTCCCTGACAAGAAATTGTAACCTCTTTGGTTGCCCGATTTACCCATGCGATATTTAGTATGCTTTCCCCCGGCTGCGATGGTTTATCGTGATGTTTGCTGATAAGGGAAAGCGCTGATCCCGCTCTGCTGCGATCCCTTTAAAGAATGCAAATGTTTTAATGGTATGGTTGGGCCACAGTGATCAGCGGCCATTTGTGAAAGCTCTTAGAGGCCAAATAGCATATAAATCTCTGGCTATTATTAGTAATTATTTTGGATAATAATCTGATATGCCCTAATACAGAATATAGCATAAGCCAGATATTTGTGAATACTCTCACTATGTTACTATCAAATAGCTGCCTTATGCTTTATTCCATATTTGGGAATATGGAATAAAGCATAAGACAGCTATTTGTGGATACTTATATAATGTTACTATCAAATAGCTGCCTTATGCTTTATTCCATATTATGGGGATATGGAATAAAGCATAAGAGAGCTATTTGTGGATACTCAATGTGATGTGATCAAGCAAAATGAGTCTGAAGTCGGTCAGATTCAATTTTTACTTTTTCATGTACTGTATGCATCATTTAAAAAGCTACATGTTACTGAAATCCCCATTGAAATTGACCACTTACTTCCAAGATATGATCATTGAAGGGTGGCCAAACAATAGGAAACAAAGACATTTTAACCTTTGTTTGGCTATTCCAAATCATATTTGTTGAATTCCCGATTCCATTTTGCTTGATCACATCACATATAATGCACTATCAAATAGCTGCCTTATGCTTTATTCCATATTATGGGGATATGGAATAAAGCATTTATAAGGCAGCTATTTGTGGATACTCTTATAATGTTAATATCAAATAGCTGCCTTATGCTTATTCCATATTATGGGGCCATGGAATAAAGCATTTATAAGGCAGCTATTTGTGGATACTTATATAATGTTAATATCAAATAGCTGCCTAATGCCTTTATTCATATTATGGCCTGGGGTTAAATTATTATGATATTGCCATATTTTGACTACCTTAAACAAGATTTAAAGGGGCATTTTGTGATCCACAGCACTGCCCCCAACTTCCCCAAACAAGCTGAGATTTTTATATCTGGACAGTTGGCATAAGTACAGTATGTTTGTCAGATCTTACGTGCACATTCGTCTACTATAGAAGAAAATCACAATTTTGTATTCTCTGCAAGGCATTGCTATTGGTATTGCACAATGCTGGGATTCCCAGAATTCTGCAATGTTTGAAATCACCTGTAAAAACTACCATGTGAAATTAGGAGAAAATTGCATACCCCTATTTTGTATTTTCTGTGATTCCTACCCTTAAATCTTGTACTCATCTACATTGCCCGATGTTGAAAAATGCTCCTAACTACACTTTTTTGTCAAATGAGTATGACATATGCACACACTTGAATACAAGTGCCGAATTTGTCCAAAATGCCCATAATGCATCTCTGAGGTGTCATTTCCATCCGGGATCTTGTAACAGAGTTCATATCAACAAAAAATTATGTTGTTCGTGTGCGGGTCCGGCCGACAGCGGACAGTGTTTAAAACTACAACACAAAGTACCTTTTCACATGGAGTTAAAACTACAGAAATGCAAAGAATTCAAAGGACAAAAAAACAACCCGACGACACTGTCCAACAGTTGAATTTTAGCGACAACAAGTTGCATTTTCGATCATAACCGTGCCGTAAATGTCACCTGCCGGACGATTGCTGCCATCTTAAAATTACGTCACAGATTAAGTAAGTTTCTTGTATTGATAGGACACTCTGACCATGTTTTTTAGCACTTGAGGTTGGACATTCCCCGATGAAATGGCACCCGCAAGATTCATTATGGGGATTGTGCAAATCGCCTATTGATTCAAAATACCTTACCGCTTACTGAACTAAATTCATCCAGTGACCTCACCCGCAACTGTGCTTGCCTTGGTCGTCTGGTTGATTGACTTATCCTGCAAGTTACAAAATATAACATTTGAGAGTGCAAATCCAAATGCGTAGCTTATCAAATAAGCACAGTAAAGGCAGGATAGACCTCCTACTCAATCAGGGCTCGACAAATCCCATCGATTTCCCAATGCACTGAAAAATTTTCTCGGTAATTGTTAAGACACCTTTCAGATCAGACTCGTTGGATATTTTGTAGAAAACTTGTTCACTTTAAATTTGTTAGCTCGTATTTTTATAAAATAGGCTATGTTTTGATATTGACTTTGTACTACAACTTTGTGCAATAGGGAATAAATAGTTTTGAAGTAAAGATGTTGCAGGTAACATAAAGGTCCCCTGTAGTAGTCCAGCGTTTCCCAACCTGGGGGTCGTGAGTTTTAGTTAGTAAACCAACTTTTAAATCCGGTTTGTCCCCGCTAACTGAGGTGGCCGGATACACCTCAAACTCAGCCACACTGCGTATGAGATGATTATTGAGAAAAAGATAATTGACAGGATTCCCTTCCTGACGCCAATCCACATGTTTTTCGGCGGTGGGCCACCTTTGGGCACCATGCCCACCATACAAAGTCCGTCATGTGCTGGATAGCCCGCCAATAACTCTCCATAGCGGACCCCTTGTGGTAGAATCCTTTTTCTTTTCGACCAGGGTAACCAGCACCCTCCTCACAGATTTCTTTAGAAAATTGATGGGGGTGACGGTTTAGCCGCCGACAACTCGATCCTGGGACAGGTAGTACTGGTTACCAGATCCAGTAGCAGGCCCCTCAGAGAAAAACCTGACCTGACTGACCCCTTGGTGAATAAGGAAGGGTTGCGAAGGAAACTTTAAACAATCCTCAATTTTCATTTTTTAAACAGCAGAAAAGAATTCACAAAGCAAGGTGCTTTCTGGTCAATTTACCAATGGTCGTGTTAAATTTCCTATTTTTCAAGCAGCATTATATTCGTAGATTTGGGGCCACAACCAAATCCCTTGAAACGCGGGGAGAAAGTGTTTAAAGTTTCGGGGGTCCACCGTGATAATCATTAAAAATGGTTTGTGGGCAAAAAAGGTTGGGGAAACCCGGCGTAGTCAGTCTTTTAGCAATGTCCAATATAATAGTCCCCCATGGAAGGTCTGTGGTCATCATATCTGCAGACTCTGTATATTTCAATGTATAAATGTTTGTGATTACCATTACTTGTAATCGAACTACTAAATGGCATGATTTTACACCAACATTTTTAGATATCACCTCTAGATATTTTGAGGTTTCCTTCCAGAAAACAAATAGCCCAAGTTTGGGCAAGTGGCCTGTTTAACCCCGAGTTAAGCGACTGGGCAAGCTTGCGGGAAAAAATTGTTCGGGCCTGTATCTATAAAAGCGTCACACAGGGATGCCCATGACTTAAAAAAAGATACAATGATGACTAATGATGATTTTATATCGGACACATCAACATCATGATAATTTATAGTGTTATCTTTTAAAATCCATGTCACATTATCAAATTTTTTATTACATTCATCCTGAGAGGTTGTATGCTTTATCCGGAAAATCAATACAAGTTTTTATGTGGCGTGGACGTGACGTGTCTGGACTTGAGGTCAGCATGTCCTAACCTGAAAAGATCGCCAGGTTTCTTCATAACTATTAATCTGTTTCTTTTTTTTAAAGGTGAATCATTTAACAGTAACTATTTGGCAAAAGTTGAAATTTATCATATTTGCCGTCTTGCTGATATTTATTACCACTTTTAATTTGAAAGGTGTGAACTTGCGTTCATGGATGTCGTAAGGTAACATAGGCAATGCCGTTCTAGGAATCATAATCATTGATTTGATTTGTTGTAGCCAATCCTATGGAGTTACCAGGGCTAGAAAAACTGTACCTCGGCTCGCCGCCTGGCGCCGGGAAATTCGGTAAGCTCGCGGAATTTTGAAGCTTACCACCCCCAAAAAAAGAAGAAAAAAAAAAGAGGAAATTTGAAGCTCTTACAAACAATTTAATTGAAGAGAAACGTGACAAAATATTGTGATACAGACCTTCATGTGTGTTCCGTGTTGTTACTGTAAATACATCATAATGATTTTGATCTTTGATAAATTTAGTTTTCACTATTTGCCCACTAAACTCCACTATTGCGTGCTCATCGTGAGTTGCTTGTCCTTTACCGATGTAATTTCGGTAGATTTTTTTGTTCTTACCTTTTGAATATCCATTCCTCATACAAGTTTCCCAATGACAAATTCCGCGATGCGTAATCATCCATTGCACCACACCACGAGGTTACTGCGTAAACCTCTATGGGTTTTGTTACTTTGCAATGGAATATTTTAATCAATCCTTCGCTATTTCAAACGAGAAGCATCAATGATGCTAAGACCCCTTGATGGGGGAACGGGAATATCTTGAAGACGCAATGCAGAAGACCTTAAGACAAGTTATTGGTTGGCAGACAGTTTTTGAACAAATAAAGATTCAAGGATAGACATAACTAATGCTTGGCAAATCGAAAATGTAGTGTAGTACAAAGTATTTGAGTTCAACATTAAACCCAAGGGGGGGGGGTGCTCTTCTCAAATGGTGGCAAAAACATTCCTGTCATAATTTTTTTGAATTACATAAGCCTCTTTAATCCAATTATAATCTTAACCATTTCATGAAAATCATATAATGCCCTTTAATTGGGAATGGCCCTTTAAGCGGTAAATTGAGGAATGCCCGGTTATTTGGTAAATGGAGAAATAGCCCAAGCCTTTAATAATTAGTAAATTGAGGAATGTCCCTTTCATTGGTAAATGAAGGAATGGCACTTTTACATAAAATTGCATTGCCCTTCAAAGGTAAAGGATGGAATTGGTCCTTTGGCAAAATGGAGGAATAACCCTTTGGTAAATGAGAAAGAAGGCCTGAATGGCCCTTCCTTTAATTGGTAAAGGAGGAATTATTGGTAAATTGATTAATGGGAATTGCCCTTTAAAAAGGGTAAATAATGGAGGAATTGCCTTTTAATTGATACAAGGCGGTCACCCGGCTTCGTGACCACCACGACTCTAAAACATAATCTTATCATGAACTCTCGCCATTCTCACCAACAGAAAAACTCAAAAACAAAATCATTCATTGGTGAACTTCTATCCATAAACTCACCCAACAAGAAAAAAAACCCTCTAAAACATAAATCATTCAATTGAATGCCAACAACTCACAAAAAAAAAACTAAACATGCTGAACAGTGATGAACTCCATCCATAACTCACCCCAATGACTTTAACAACAATAACTCATCAATAACTCCATTCATTACATCACTACAAATAACTCTATTAACTCATTAATGGGCTCCATTTTAAACTCACCAAAATTAGATCAAAAAAACTCTAAACCTAACTCACGATGACTCCATAACTCACCCCAAAAATCATACTCCATTCCTAACTCACCAAATAACTCTAAGAACATAACTCATCAACGAACTCCACTTCATACCTCACTAACAAATAATGCGTAAAACGCATTGACAGGCTCCATTTATAAACTCACCAAAACATCAAAAAAACTCTAAAACATACTCATCAATAACTCATAACTCACCAAACATAAATCTAAAAAACTCTGACATAAAACTCGTTGATGGACTCCATTTCTAACTCACCAAAATAACTCTAAGTACATAACTCATCAATGGTGCAACTCAATCCATAATACCCCAAAACAGCAAAAAACACCCTAAACACATCATCAACGAACTCCATAACTTTTGAAAGGCATAATGCCCTTTAATTCAATTTGAAGGTGTTTTTCCTCAAATGATGCAATAAGTACATTCCATAAAAAAATTCAAACAATTTTTTTTCCAAAAAATATACATGCACAAACAAAGAACTCGAAAAAAACAACACATTGATAAACTGCAGCCAGAGTTCACCCAACATTAACAAAACTCTAAAACATAAACTTCTCATCGAATCAGTTAATTAACCTGGCATATTGCCCGTAATTGTAAGCTGTAACCCTGAGGGGCTTTCCCAAATGATGTGAAAATCCATTCCCGTTAAAAAATCATTTATTTTTAGAATAATATGTGGAAATCACAATGCCTGGAACAGTGGGGCTGATATTTGGAATGAAGTTCTTGGCAATTACCTTTAATGCACTTTTAATTAAATTTTAATATTAAACCCTTGAGGGTGCACTTCCTCAAGAGGGGGAAAAAATACATCCACAGACTACACCGCGGCACACACACACATGTACACGTATGGACATACGAAGCCCGTATGCAGGTGGGGGGCGTGGGGGGGAGGGGGGGCGGTCGACCCCCCATTCCACAGAGGCAAAAGGGTCCACATTTGCCATTTTTCTTGATAAAAAGGTCCAAAAATTAAGAGAAATAGGACGTACAAAGACCACTTTGGTTGCATGAGGGTGTTTCACAAAACGTTCAAAAAAATGGCCCATTTTAGGGGTTAGGTCCATTTTTCCAAACAAGGGTCCATAGTCAGGAGGAATTGTGGGCACAGGTGGAAATGCGAGTACAGACTTTATATTGATCGATTTTTGTCAATGATGACCTAAGTTAGCTAATAATTTCTGGAGGTGGCAAAAATTTTGTGCAGTGCATTTTAAGAAATCCAATTATGGCCGCATCACTCTGAAAATATATTTCAAATGGCATTATTATGCAATAGATCCAGTTTTTTAAAGCACGAGGAATCTTTTGGAACGGGTTAGTGACGTGATTTGATCACAACATCCCCATTACCACCAAATCCAATATGGCCAAGCTAACACCCCAATATGCCCGAAATCATTCAAATTGACCATAACATCAGGTATTTGTGATCAGAGGCATATTTCTGCGCTCTCATATCCCAGGTAGGAAGTAGGGCTCATATCTGACTATTCCAAGTGTGTTAACAAGCTTTACCGATCAAGATGGCGTCAATATGACTGCCTTTTAAGATCTTTAAACTAACAAATTGTCACATTATTCATAATATATTGGGCACGTTCCATTTTGAATTTCAAGCATTGATGTCACAAAAATATAACAGATACGAGTTATTAATTCCAAAGACATACACCCCATACTTTAATTTAAACATAATATCATTTTGGTTGTTTTAAACTAAATACAAGTTACAGCTGTATCGTCATTTACAGGTTTTAACGAAGGTAAAAAAGGCCGCCACATTGGCCACCATTTTTAACATTTGCATGTTAAGAAACAGAAATTCCAGATTAAGAATGTCAAATGGTCAAAACTATCCCATACCTTAATTTTACACCTTTATATATTAATAATTAGTTAATTTAAAACTTTACATATAATACACATCTATGTAGGTTTTACTATTTGTAATGGCGGCTGTATTGGCTGCCATCTTGAATTTAAAAATGCCATTCTCAGGAAATGCCACTTAAAGGGGTTTCTAGTGATCAAATACATGTGTCTCAATAACGGGTTAAAGCATAAAGCAGCAATATAGAAACGGGAATCAAGCCTCTAAACTGCAAAATGTGCAGAACCCTTGACGTGTATGATGCGTTGGAAATGCATTTAGTGGGTTAGGCTAAAGTAACACTTGCAGAGTGTGATCAAGTGTAACAGATTTTGACACCTGCAGAACACGTTTAGGTGTTCAGTAGTTATTCAAGTAGCTGTAAACTAGGTATTAATGGAGGATGTTATTAAGATAATTTAATGATTCGGAGAGCATATTTGAGTGGTTGAGCAGCCATATTGGATTTTTGTGGCAGTGTGAATGATAAAATTACATTACCAACACTTCCTCGTGCTTTTAAAACTGGAGTACCGAGAGATATTGTCTCTAATGGAAATACTCTATCGGATTTTTAGTGATTTTTTGACATGCTAGCAGCCATATTGGATTTTAAAAATGGCACTGTAACAAATTTGCACACCCTCCAAAAATTATTGGCTTTAGTCCTAATGAACTAAAATTCTATCCAATAGAAAAGTCTGCTACTCCCAATTTCCACCCTTCAGGCTGTTTGCCTAGACTGCCACCTGACTACACTTTTTCGAAAGACCCGCAACCCCCGTAAAAAAATCCTATGCGTTACGCCCTGGTACTACGAATTGGTTTTTCTTGATTGGCTTTGAAGCAATTGTTAATACTGGTAATACATTGTTCAATAATAAGTATACTTAGGTTTTTTAGGTGAAGGCTTGGAAATATTTCCAAAGGTTCACAGCTTCAAAATTGAGTCAAGGAAATGACGGTTTGCAAATTCTTGCAAATAATATACTTATTTTTGACGTTTACAACCACACATACAGTAGGACACACACTACACACATGGACCAGCCAGAGAGACAGGCACAAACAGGCATACAGACATAAACAGGCCATACAGACATAGACCACACATACAGGACACACACACACACGAATGCACGCACATGCACCCACAATCAAACGCATGCACACAAACACATACGCACACACAGGAAAGGTTGACAGTTATTTTAAATTGAGAAAGAAATTATTTTTACGGGGGTAGAGGATATTATACTATAGACTGACCAGCTCTAATTAATTAATTGAGCAGTCAAGTGTCAATGTGATTGGGTGCAAGCACTGGGCTTATCATGGAAAAAAACACAAATTTACATTATGAGGAAATATAAACCATTTCAAAATTACTCATGTGCAGAAACTATGTACTAGCAGAGTATAATCTGACCAGAAAGGGTGAAGCCTGGAAATGTCAACAGACATGGAATGATGTCCTGCAAGGTAAGTGGACCCTAATTAGTGTAAACAAAACCACAAGTGCAAGCACATGATTGATACAACGAAGGTATATGCCAAATGCATCAAGGCTACAAAGCAGCTACATGGCGGACAAGTGATAAGGTGAAGGCTTGCCAGAGGCTTTACTGTGATTGATTTTTGCATTCCCAAAACAGTTGCATGGTCCATTTACAATGCAACACATCCAAAAGGAGCTGTATGACACATCACAAACCAATTTTTTCAACCAATTTGTTTGTGTAGACCCTAAAACTTGCTTTCCCAACATTATTCTCGGCAAACGAAAACGCTGCATGATTTTCCCACGTCATCCAAACCACAGCGAATTTAAATTTCAAGCAAGAACAATACATTATAAGATAAACACGCAGTTAACAAACCATTGGCTTCAACACCCCAGTACTATGCACCCACGAACGAAGATTCGTGGGTCCAAAAATAACATCCTGATAGATGATTACGTTTCATAACCCATTTCAAAATGTTAATTTTTGTGATGGCTAGGGATTGATATAAAAATTACGGCGTTGACGTCGGATGATATGAAATCCATGTTATAATAGGCAAAGTGAAGTAAAAGTCCGTCGACCATTGGCCAGCTTGGCCTAGTTTGAGGCAAGAAGCGTGGTGTCTTGACAGGTCAGTGCGGTTGCCACGGTGACTGACAGCTACTGACGGTCCGAAAAATTACAATTTAGATAAACTGTATACGAGATTTCAACAACAAGAACAAAATATTAATTCGACTTCATAGTTAATCTGTCGTTGGTTCGCCTTAACATGATTCTTGTGGTTAATTAATATCCGCGAGCAGCGAGCGAGCAATCTCTTTTTCGTTGCATGATTAGTTGTGGGAAATCCCCAGCCGCCTTGATCTACTAGTAGGGGCACCAGCATATTAGGAATATGTGATCCAAAAACTTCTTTGGCGCCTGCGCAAATGTTTAGCCTTCCACGTGCATGGGATTTCACAAGCTTATTGATAAGGTTAAGTGTGACAGTGAGGGAGGTACGTTGGAACGATGAGCGAGCCTCGCAATCATTATGTTTCGGAACAAACAGGAAAACAATAACATTGACAGACGACCGAGCCGAGCTTGACATGACATGAACGGCACGTGGTGAAAAAATAGGAAAACATTTTGTTCATTATCTCATTCGTTTTTATTCAGTGTTTCTAATTTTTGTGATCACATTTACACAACAAAAAAAAAATTACGCATTGACATTTCTCATACCGGAAAATGTGAAAAATGGGCACCAAAATCGCGTCATCTGCTGTCATTTTTTCAGAAAGCTTCACCTTCTGAGGGGGGCACATCACCAGCAGACCACCCCCCTGAGCGCCGATTGAACGCGCAGCGGCTGGCTTTCGCAGCCGTTCTATCAACGGGAAAATAGGGCAATATTCAATATTGGTTACCGGGAGGAACTAAAAATTTTTTCAAGCCCTGAGAGTTACAATATGCTCATCCACCAAGGGGGACACAGTTCAGTGGCTTGTACTTGCACTTAAGCATTGACATGAGTGACCTGTGTATTCTGGGTAATATATCATACCAAAAACCCGGGGGTGTTATTTCTAAATACATTGAATTGAAAATTACTGAACTGTGGCATGGGAATTGATTTTCTAGCTCTATGGATGTGTCCATTTTTGGTTGCTTACACTTACCGTATTTAAGATATCTTATTGTGTACTGAGGGCTTAACTGTTTCCAGCCCAGGTAACCCGCACTACTTTGGAATATCTCTCCTGCTCTTCAACGCTACCAAGTTGGCCTGGGTCAGTCTACTAATAGCTGAAGATTCATCAGGTGGTGCCCTTCTTTCCTATGCAAGACACGAAACCAATATTATGATCTGGAATTAATGTTAAGCCGTTAAGACACCAATGATAGATTCTTACAAGGGGAGGGCGGCCAAGCCTGAATCCCAATTTCAGACGTCCCCCATTGGTTTAAACACGTAAAAACAGAAATCTTGACGAAAAATTCTAATTTTTGATATGTTGTCAAGCGAATATTTTCGTATTCCAAAAACGTTGGATTGAAGAATCAACTCCACTGGAAGGGTTATTCTTGATTTTTTTTATAATAACGAACGAGGACGAGGGTCGTTGTAGGTCATGGGAACAACATGACCGACCCACATCAAAGCACCCAAAATTGGTTTGTGGTTTGCACTCTTGCTGTATTCTTTTGACATTTTTTGGTGAATTGTTGATATAAATGCGGCTTGGCGGCCACTGCCTGGATCTTACACACCAAAATACATTTTTTCTGCAAAGACATGCATTCTAGCCCTGTTGGATAGAGTTTTATAAGGTTTTGCTCCAGACATCAATAAAAAACTCCAAGTACAAACATTACATAACTAAAAACCCTGCAAGTGAGCAAAACAAACTCAAAATAATGGAAACTAGAATGTGGCAGTTATCGGCTTTTGCGCTCACTATATTCAAAGAATATAAGCTGTGGGCCACTCCATAAAAAACTTAACATTTTAGTGACACATACACACACATACATACATACATAATACACACAGATTGCAAAGTGGTCCTGCCAGCTATGCTGGCAGCCCACAAAAGTGGAAATTTTAGTCACTGTTGGTAGCTTCTGTATGTTCAGACAATAACTGTAACATGCAATATAATGGGGATTTTTTTCCAAAAACATTCCAAACAGCCAAAATTTTGGGGTTCTTCTACCCACCGAAACTTTTCGCCCATCTGCGAACAATTTCGGGGTGGCATAGCAAAGTTTAAGGCAAACTTTTTTTTTTAAATCTTACCTGTCTTCTTGTAGGGTGGTTGCTGGTGGCTGTAGTGGGTAGATTTGTTAATCAGTAACATCTACTTCAAATTTAACCCGTCATCCATCCCTCTCATGTCCATACACGCACTCACAACACCTACAGGAGTGATAAGAAATATTTCTGTGAATCAGTTGCGGGCACCGGGGGGGGGGGGGGGGTGGTGGGAGGCCCCCCTGAGTTTGACAACATTCAGAAAAATGTGTTTACGTTCCCCGATTTTGGCTCCTTCTAGCCCAGATTCGCTTCAGCGTTTCCATTGTTTTCTGCGCGGAATTTGAATCCATTTCTCAAGAACTAGCTAGACTAGCAATTCGGACCGGAGCTGTGCCCTCTAGTTTTGTAGCCAGAGTGGTCTCGTCGCCTCAAGGCCGTTTTCAATGAAACCGATGCAACCCGATATCAGCTAGTCTGCACACACAAGTTTGCCGACGGGAGATCAGTAATTGGCAAATCTTTATAAAGTCCCTGTGTGAGGCCCAAGAATTTTGCCTAGCACGGGTCCATGTAAAGGGTTAAGCAAAATTGCATAAAATTAACATTTTTTAAAATTCTCTATTATTACTCTTGTATTGTTTGTTTTCACCCCTCTTATTTTACCCTGGTGTGCATGCTATTACTGAAAGATATATTGAAACCCCTTATTTCTATTTCTATTTCTTAAACACTTGGGATTGCTTATGTTATTTCAATTCTTAGCTGTGTGATTTGAGACGATATCACACGGTAGAGCGCATAACGTGTCAACGCAATATGCGTACGCACTGCTCAGGCCAATCAAATGCGCAAAGTAACAACGGACTGATCGATTTAAAAAGCTGGGTAGTTCGTTGGATACAAACTACCATAATTTTAGTAATACAGTGGAAACTCGTTAGTACGAAATCGCTTAATAAGAAAAACCGGCTAGTACGATGGGAAATACTCGGTCCCCGTTTGATTCCCTATGCTTTGTGTACAAAATAAATCGTTTACTACGTAACGATGTAAATAGTGTGAAAACCGCTTAATACGAGCACAGAATGCGGCCCCGATGGAACGTTTTTCGTTATGTATATTACCTGATAACACAAGCTATTTTCATGAAATTATCCCACCACGAAATTTTGCCCATGAAGTCCAGAATGAAGTTGGAAATCCTGCCGTTTAGGTAAGAATATTCAAGCTTCTTACCAACATCGGGCTTTTTAACCATTCGTAACCGAAGCAGTGCATACGGGCAGTGAATACGCATGCCGAAACTGACAGCTACATGCTGAAGAATTACAGATTTCCCCGCACGTGCGCTGCTTAATCAAAGACCGGAGCACATCTAAAATATACTTAAATATATTAAGCATGTGTAATAAAATAGAATAAACATAAAATCAATGCTATTTACTCTTGAAATCTTAGAAAATAAAACTTTTATTAATAATAATACTCTGACAGTAGACCTATAACCTGACAAATACGCATTGGGATTGCTATGGTAATTTCCTCGCCATTTCACTTGTCCATCACCCACTGATAATCGCCAATAATTATAGCCTGAGTTAATTACGCCCTCTTCAATTTTCGCATTGTACTTTTGCGTATGATTTAATAAAATACGTTATTGTTAAGCATCCCAGCACACCTGGCGAAGAGCCGGAACAACAAAAATGTGTATAAATATGGTGGATCGTTTGTACCGTGTTTCGAAAGGATTAACTATGTAAAATCGTGCACATACAGATGTAAAATGAAAGTTTTAAAAATATGAATTTTTAAGTAGAATGTACTTTTATCAACATTAGAATTTGATGTAAACACTGAAACGTGTAAGTATAAGCAAATTACGGTGAATTCCCTGGCAAAGCTTCAACAAGTCAAACTAGCATGACTACCGGGCATGACTAGCGCTGCCGATGCCGGTTGAGGCTAATTCTGCTGCTGGGAGTGGGGTTGACAGTAATTTTCGCTGGCTTATGTACATGTATCTTGATACATGTACATGAAGTTTAATACGAATTCAGGATAATACAAGCTACAGAAGTCGGCCCCGGCGATTTCGTACTACCGAGTTTCCACTGTATGTTACTAATAGCTTCTCATTTTGAATAAAGGTGTTTAAGAATGAGAATAAAATTGTTTTTGCCGCATGTGTGTTTCCACTGTAAGTAGTAAGGCATGCACATAAAATACATGCACGCAGCTTGTACAGGAACATCACACAGGCACAGTCAGGCCTTCATTTATGAAAATAAGAGCTCTGTTAATAACCCTCCTGAGTTCATTTAGGTGCACAGCAAGGGGATCAATAATTACTTATAAGTTATATCAAAAACAGTAGCCCTTTCAAGTAATAATAGGTTCAATTTATTGAGCTCCTGAAAGACTGTTCAGGAGAGCTGTAGGAGCTCTGGAGCTATTGAGCTCCTGAGAAATGTAAGGTTTGGGCACTGTAGGTCGTGATTGGTAATTAACAAGAAAAGTGGCCACTGGGCTGTTTGATTGCAAACTGGAAACCAGAGCATCAATGATGCAGTAGCCTATAATATGATGCCATTCAAAGACAACAACATCCTTTAAAGTACCTTTATATATTATTTACAATAGAAAATTGCATAATTAATACAATTTTGTTTATGATATAATCAAACCTGGAAAAGGTGATCACTTTATTAAAATACACAGAAGTAACGTGAAAGCGCCACCAATATGACAGCAGTGGCGTACCGAGGCAGTCGATCCAGAGGGGGCAAAATTTCCTGGTCGTCCCGCCTGAGGGGGCAAAATTTATATGTTGTCCCGGTGATTTGCTCCAATTAAGACTGATTTTGACAAAATGCACGCGTAGCGTGAGAAAATTGCCGAATTTACTTTAATTTTGCCCAAATTTAGGCTGAAATTGGTTAATATTCCCCGAAAAAGAGGGATAAAAATGCTTATTTTGGTCCATATCGTCCCGCTTTTTTGAGCAAGAGGGGGCAACTTGCCCCCCCTGCCCCCCCGGTCGGTACGCCACTGCATGACAGGTCCCCTTTAAGAATGGGATTTTTGGGGAATCCCATGCTGGCATCACATGACATTATTGAGGTGAAATGTCCCAAAACTGGTGCATTGTGGGATGAACACAATACACTCTGAGATAGCAGTGTGTTTGTAAGGCCACTTATGACTGGTTGGAGTGAGAGAATTTGGGCTGTTTCAAGTTAACACAGTGCAAGGTTAAAGGGAGCCAAACACATGTTGCTTATTGCCATCATTAAAGACACTATCAGTGATTTATCCGAAAGAGTAAAAATATTTGAAATTTGCAGGAATAGCTTAAAAGTGAAGAATAAGCCTGTAAAATTCTCATTTGTTACCTTTTCCAACTGAAGAATTGACTGAAAACGAAGAAAACAGCAGTTTTCAATGATACGAATCTCCATTCAATTACGTGTAATAGTAAGTGTCCGAACAGACACTAATGACTAAAACATCCGATTTTGTCCATGTTAGGTTGCTTTTGGTCGTATCATTTGCAGGGTATGTTAGGATACCGATCCTTGTTACAGACATGCAAAAATCTGATTTTTGATGATTTTTTCAATTTTCTGATTTAGCAAATCACTGATAGTGCCTTTAAGTTGCACTTCATATGACACTGCTGATTTAAATACTACCTAGGGTCAGAGCCTGGCCATACAAGGACACGTTCTATGCATGATAAAGTTTACCCTGGTTTGCAAGCAAACATATTTTTAGTTCAGTATACTTTGGTAAATGTGAGAAGTAGAATGAAGTGCAGTGGAAAAATCCTTCTTTTGATTATGGAAAAGAACTTTCCATAAATAAAAAAGCAAACAAATGAAACTGGCTAATAAGATAATAGCCCGTGAAAAATAACATCTTTAAGAAAACTTTTAAAACTTTTTATATCAATAACAGGTTCTTCACAATAAAAAAACAAAACTTAAATTTTATTTAAAATTTATGTACTTGTGAGTGAGTAGGCCTACGATATCTACATTTTGACTTGTTTGAGACAGATTGTTTCATACATACATACATAATATATTTATAATGCGCCTTTACACAGTTCAAGGCGCAATACAAACTAATGCACAAAGGCATGAAAGTAAGTCTACAGAAGCAATGAAATAGGTGGCTGAACATGACCATTATGAGAACAGGTAAGTTTTTACCCTCTGTTTAAAGACAGCAAGAGATGGTGCTTCTCTTACAAAATGGGGAGTGTTTCCCAAAGCGTGCCCTGCCAAGAGAGGCTTGTCCACAAGACTCGTGTTTTTGGAACACGTAAACGCGTATAGCAGAAAAGAACGGAGGGATTATGGTGATTGAGTCTCGAAATGTTGAACAACTCAAGATCATGTTAAAAGATACTCAGGAGCAGACCCATTTTAACAAGTGTAAACGAAAACCGTAATTTTGAAAATGGATACGGTTTTCAACTGGAAGCATAAGCCTGGCCAGGAGGAGTTATTGGCTCACGCTTTTGGCACCACAGGGACCAGAAGTCTGCTGCAGCCTATCTGATAAGCTGACGTTGCTTTCTATGCGCGTCTGTGATACCAAAAAGCGCGAGTTGCAATAGTAGCGGCGTGATGTGTGTGATTAACGCCGGACGATATGAGAACAGAATCATCATCACGATACCTTCTATGCGAGCAATATTCCTAGTGCGTAATTTTAGCGTACGGCAATATTTAATAAGCCTAAACTTGGCCGTCATGACGCCATTGCTATCCATGATAACACCCACGATAGCACAGTGCATGTAAGGAGCTTTGAGGCCTGAGGTAAGCATTTGCAGTGATAATGTAGATCTTGATTTTTTCAAACAATGGCAGTACAGAACGGGAAAATTAATAACCCGCACTTAATTTTGATATGTAATGAGATCTCAATATTAATACATTTTTCCTAATAAAATTGATTGATCAAAAAGTACTTTAGATGACTGATGTTTGCTCCTATAGTAATTTAACTTTTGATTTTTGTGTTTCACACAAAAAAAAAAAAAAAAAAAATCTGGTTAATTGTTTTTATCTTTAATTCTGGTAACACTTCAAAGAGTACCATGCAGGACAAAATTGTTGGGTTTTTACCTAAACTAAAAAAATTCACACAATTGCAATATAAAACTTTCCAAGCTCAAGTGTGTTTAAAATGAATAGGTAGTAGAAATTCTGTTTTTTTTTTTTAATTTTTTATAAAAAAATAATAGTGTGAAAAGACAATGACTATTTAGTCATGTGTCTTTTACCACTATATTAATTTGCCCACCATTAAAAAAAGAAACCGAATTTAAAAAGGCTAATGACAAGGGCCTGATCATAGGTTTTTGTGACAAATTACTATATACCGAATATCAACATTTGTGATATAATGTTTCAACAAATATGTTTCTGTGATGTTTGTTGATGAAAGTATTCTGACAAAGTTTGTTCAGCTAATATCTCCACAACTTGAGCTCCTAAGAAGAGTAATATGACTTGGAAACATAAACACTGATAGTTGAAAGCAATTTAAAAGTTGAAATGAAACCAAGTATGGTCAAGGAAAACACAAAAATTGTATATACTATAGAGCTGCATATGAATGTCCAAATGAAGGGAAACCCCAACTGTGAATTGGAGAGTGATAATTGAAATTGATAACATAACTATCACCTACCTAGTTAAGCATGAAATTTACTGCCAAGTGGTTATCAGAAGGACGGCAAATACATGCCTAATTTACGCCAGCTGGATAATGCATGGCGTTCAGCGTCACACAGTTGCAGTAACATGTAGGACAACAGAACCAATTCAGCATAATCTTTGCCCACCAACACCATTTATCCCCCAAAAAAAAAAAAACACAAACCGCCGATACATCCCAAAATGACCCCAAAAAGCTAACATGCTCAGAATTTTCAAAATCCCCACAACATAATTTTCAAAGAAATGTCATTACTTGCCATACCTGCAAAAAGTGTCAAAAGAATTGGACAAGACATGAGAAAATGTTCAAGGAGATTAATATTGGGTTGTTTGTCCTACTCTAATAGGCACTGAGACAATAGCCTATATATTATAGGCAAAATAACCTATGAAGCATGAAATGAGATGAATGCAAGAGGGGGAAAAGCACATGTGGTTTATTCATGAAGGTTTCCTAATTCATTAATTGTTTGTCACAGAAAGAAGTAGGGAAGAGGGGTCAACCCCAAGGAAACACCAACATTGCATGCTGGACAAATTTACGAACCTGTTTTATGGAACCATTTGTGGACGGCAATATCTCCACCAATACAATTCTCTGTAGTTCGTCTTCCAGGATGAGCTCCTCAGAGTCGGAGGACATATGTGTCTCTGTGTTGAGGTACCAGTGTAGGCTACTCGTAACAAATAAATCATTAGAATACATGGAGTGCACATATTAAAAGCTAGTAGAATGATGCCACGCTACTGGGTCATCTAAACACAATCTGGAAAAATATGTCACTGGCTTGGGAGCTGTTGACGGCATGTGCTTTTATGTCCGACATGGTCAATTTTATCGCAAGGACATATGTGACAAAAATCTCAATAAAATTTTATCAAATCATTTAAAAAGACCAACTATCATGATTGTGAAAAATATTTGAAATTTGCAGGAATAGCTTCAAAGTGAAGGATACGTCTGTAGAATTCTCTAAGTTACCTTTTACAGCTAGAATTAACAGACAAGGAAGAACACGGCAGTGTTCAAGAAAGATTCTCCATTCAATTACGTGTTGTAGTAAGTGTACGTTAGGACAGTAATGACAAAATCTCGATTCGTCCTATTAGGTTGCTTTGGATCTTATAATTTGCAGGGTATATTGTGAGGTACTTACTTGTTACGACATGCAAAAATCTGATTTTTGATGATTTTTTCGATTTTGCTGATTTTAGCAATCATGATAGGGTCTTTAAGCTGACTCATACTATTACTAGTGATATACTAATATCCTAGACGGGGACATACTCAAAATTCCAGGACGGTGCTCCTACTAATTAGGATGTTGAGTGGGAGACATGGTTTTAAGAAACAATAGAGGTCTATTTTGATTGATGAAATGGTTTCTTAAAAGGATATCAGTTCCTCACAGGGCAAGCAAGACTTCCATAGGTACCCCTCCAGATATTTAAATGCAACATTAAAATGTTATTATTTTAGCTTGTATTCCATTTTTGATAAAAACAAGGCCAAAATTAAAAATTAAATTTTGTATTCATGTAAATATATACGAGGGGGCATATGGAAGTCTTTCCACATCACATAAGGTCATGTTTTTTAAGTTGGGCACTAAAAAAGGGGATTTGCATTCTTACTCTTTAAAACGTGTTACATGCAGAGCAGCTTGTTTATTTTATATTGGACAGAGCTTGTTTGGCATTATTTTTTTCCTTGGACTTGGCCTTCATTTCTGCAACCAAAGTAGTGATTTTAATTTGTGCATAATACTGTAACTCGTTAAGCCCAATTAGTCAGGGGGGATCATGTTGCGGAGGAGCATGTGACGGAGGAGCACAATGCTATCCAATGGTGATTCAGTACACTGTCTCAATATGATACTTTACATGGTTTCTTGTTGTTCTGTATTTGATCTCAGTTAGCTAACAGGT
Organism: Ophioderma brevispina; assembly: GCA_023653785.1. Lineage (NCBI taxonomy): Eukaryota > Metazoa > Echinodermata > Ophiuroidea > Amphilepidida > Ophiodermatidae > Ophioderma > Ophioderma brevispina. Next base: position 44,569 of record JAMKCH010018104.1, read on the forward strand.
TTAAGCATTCATTGATTCACTATCTCTTAATTCTATAATTAAAAATGCTAATTATTCCTTTCTAACTATTATTATATGTGTGTTCGGCACAAATTGGTCATTACTTTGTAACTTATTCAAAAAATGTCGGTCTACATTATGTTTTTTAAATGCACATGTCATTTTAAATTAATAATAATGTATGTCAAAGTTAGTTACTTAGCAGCTTTAATTTCATGAAAGTTGAATTACTCAAGTACGATTGTTATTTCATGATGAAACACATACAATGCAATGTTGTTGGACACCTTATATGTTTACTATATGGTTGCACCTTGTACATTTATGGTTAACAGAACAATATACCTTTGAAATTATTTTAGTATCAAACTAGAAATAGTGCTTATCATATCAATATCAACGTACATACGGATAGAAGATCACAGACCTACATGATATTACGCAAAATGTGTCTGTAGTGTATTGACAAAACATACAGTTTACACTATATGGATCACCCTGATTACAGACAGGAACATCTGATGATAGTAAGGTTTATTCCATAACAATGTTTTTGCAACACATTGTTACAGACACTACAATTCTCAAAAGCAGAGGACATGAAATTATAATTTGGGATTAGTTTGGAGGTGCAATTTCTTAAGTTAGTGTTGTTTTGGACCACCATGTAATTAAGTTCTTTGTTTATATATAAATATTATACATTTGTTGTTAATCTGGCTGTTGCATACAACTTAATCCAACTATTTTCATGCATATTTACATAATCAATGCTTCAAAATCAAATTATTTTAATGTTTTGTAAAATGTATTTAAATTATCAAAAGATTTTTGACCACCTATACCTACAAAATAAAAGAGTTGTCCGATAAAAGGTATCTAGGCTGGTGGGCAATTAAGTTGATTATATTACACATGTGAAAATAATTGCATTATCACTGTATGTTTTTATGATTGACATAACTGAATTGCATCTTTCCCTAATTTAGATTGTTGCACCCTGTTATATATGAAGTCACCCTGTATACTGATTGCCACAAAGTATTGTTACTGAAATCTTTTTAGAGTATTCTCTCAGAATCTATATATTTATATGCTTAAAATGTAAACTTTGAAGTTATAATAAACAAAAGTATCAAACCTGTAAGGAAACCACGTAATTTGATTAAAAAATGCACATTGCAACACAATGGTACCAACTTAAAAAAACATGACCAAATGAACTAATCTAAACTACTTAAGAAAGAGTAAGGGGGAAGATGGGAATCTAGTTCACAATGAGGTGTCTATTAACAATATGTTCTAGCACATGTAAGTCATGATTATTATAGGCAAGTCATATATGAAAAATATTCAGAAGAAAGAAATAAGAAGCTGTCAAAATGAATCAATTTACAAGCGGTCAAGGTTCATAAATTGAATAAGCGAGGTCAAAGGTCAACCAAACTTTAATTTTGGGCTTTAGTGAAAATACAAAAGTTGAATCCGTCATTTTCAATAACTTGCAATACTCAGGGATAATAATTAAGGCTTTTCCACTGAGCCCAGTGATCGACTCACTCGCGATAGATCGCCATCTGTATAGACTTCCAAACACAGGGGTGCGCTAAGTTTGAGTTTCTGCGTCCAGGACGCTAATTTTATTTGGGGACGCACAAAAAATAAAAAAATGACGAGCTATTGCGTACGTACGGACGCACAAAAATCAATGGTTACATCAAACACAAACGGCTGTTTCATAGATGCTTCGTAATTTTTGGGTATATGAATCAGGAAACATGTAAAGAAGAAGAACGCTAGCCAGTAAATTCGTCTCAATACCACATGCAGTAATTCCCAAGATCATTTTGTAAATGGGGTGGTGAGTACGTGTAGAGTAACCATAAAGTAACCGAGCACACAAAAAATTACCTCCTATGAGACTGTCACAAATTTCATTCCCACCCTGCATACCCACAATACATTATAAAGTGAGCTGATGACGGGTTGTGTTATTGCAGATTGACGAATGTGTATCCAGGTTCGACGGCGTCGCGAATTCCCGAGCGTTTTCTCCCGGTACATGAGCTCTACAACGTGACATCAAAAGCTCA
>JAMKCH010018105.1:0-22903 GCA_023653785.1 Ophioderma brevispina
TCTTCTTGTTAATGGTGTTAGGCAGTTACGCTGTGATTTTGATACTGATAATGTTGACAATATTCGGGATAATGTTGAGAGTAGAGTAGTATAAGGATAGTAATGACCAATCTGTGCTTAAGAAAAAGGGTTCTAAGTCCAGGTCTTTGCCGTGGATTATAATGGATATCCGATAAGCGGTGCACTAAAAAGAAAATGCTTTAGATAAAGAGCTCAGAGAAGTAATTATGAGTATTGCATGGCGGCAGTTTAAAGATTGTACAACAATGTTAAGGCTCTTCTAATTAGGAAAAGTCACACTATACTATGGTATTCTGTTGATGTGCTAAGCATATCCAAAGGAAATTCGTCCTGGTTGCATCCAAAAGGAAGTGCTCTCTAATACTTCTTTTACCCTTAAATGGCTTGCGTTAATAACCTACTGACATTTTCTGATGCTTTTAACACACATTTTTCAAGTAAATTTGATTATGTTACAATTCCCCATTGATCTTAATTCTTTACCTGACACACCAAACTCTCAGAGTGCATGGTGATGATCTTCATTTTGATCTTTTCACAGTTGATGAAGTCTTGAGGATCAAAGAATTGGATACCTCCAAATCTCCTGGACCGAATGAAATTCTTCCACTGTTCTTGAAATCATGTTGTAATGAGCTTGATCCTGTATTGTGTGATTTGATTAATGTCTTTATTCAAAAAGGGCAAGTTCCAAAACCATGAAAAACACCAACGTTGTTTCCATTTACAAAGGTGGTGATAAGCCGAAGGATGATGTGGGTAGTTACCGTCCTGTGTCATTGCCAAAGCATTCGTTGTAAGGTTATGGAGAAGTTGATTTCTTTCGTTATTTTGGAATTATGTGGATGACCATAATATTTTGTCATGATAATCAGTTGTGGTTTTCGCAGGGGTAGAAATTGCGAGCAAAATGTTGGTTAATTTATCATTCTCCTTTGCAAATCCCTGGACGACATAAATGTATCTTGTTGACGGAAGTTTCTTGGATTTCAGCTCTGCATGTGAGGAAAGTAGATCAAGATTTTGGTTATCAGAAACTTTCTATGGGTATTCGAGGTTTCTCCTCAGGGAATTCAAAAACTTCATCTATATGCGAAAGCAAAGGGTTGTATTCAAGTGTCTTTTTAAGGGGTGTCTGTAACTTCTGCGTGTACCTCAGCTCTGTTTCGGTCAATTTTCTTCATTCTCTTTGTCAAGGACTAAATGCTGTGGTTTTTCTCCTCTCTTTCAGTTTGCAGATTATCACACCATTCTTTGACCTATTTCAGTGAAAAGGATCATGATGTTCTTCATAATGATATTCACAAATCGTCAATGACTATTCTCAATAAATTTGCCTTGAATCTTCTTAAATGTTCTGTTATAGCATTATGTCTAGACAAAATTCTCCTAAATACTTGTGTACTTATATTTATGGTTGTAAGGAGATTCTGCGGTTAATGAAGTTCCAAACTTCTTGGTGATTACTTTCAGAGTAAGGATCTTCTTACGATCATATTGATTCAATTCTAGACATGTTTCAAAAACATGCCAGCAATCTGCTACGTGTAAAGGGGTTTGTAAAACTTACTTTGTTTAATTTGCTTAATTGATGTGTTTGAATATTGCCAGCATGTTTTTGTTGTGTCTGTTGTTTTTTTTTTGTTTTGTTTTGTTTTTTTCTCCCTTATCAGTTTTTGGAGGGGCATTTATATATTTGGGAGCCATTTTTATATGACACTTTAACTTTCTGTGAGTGATTTTTGAGTTTTTCTTTGTTGGTGCAAACACTTGCTTATGTATTATTTGTTCAACCTAGTTTTAATTTGCTTTTTGGTTCTCATTTGTGTTTGTACATGTGCACGTAATGTATCCTAATGATAAAGATCACTTTTTGTGTTGGGCTTTTATGGCCATTTCTCTTATCCAGAATTACTTGCTTTTGCATTTGGGCCTTCTCAATATTTTAATTGAATTTTATTGTTGTTTCATTATTGTATTGCACAGGTCGCTTTAAAAAAAAAAAGTGTAACTTTGCAAGTAATTCAAATAAATATTAATTATTAGTGTGATTATATCGTTGATTGTCAATATGGAAATGAAATAACAAAATGTTCTATACTTGAATTTCAGAACATAAAATAAATTTGGATCTACAGAAGAATTAGGCCTTCGGAATACTTTCGTGCTTCGGATACGGCGATGGGGTTTTACGTGTCGAGAGGACAGTGGTGGCGCATTAAAATGCCTGTAAAAATCGGATCCTGTATGCGTATCAAATTACCATAATTTTCAAAATCGATCTTTTTTTATATGAAATATCTTCAAAAATCATATGGGTCACGTGGGGTGACAGGAACTTAGTCACTGAGAATTGGCAAAGTGTTTAAGTCCTTTATTTATCCCTCATGGGATCAAAAAGTGTAATAACCCACTCAAATGAAATGAAAAAATAAGTCATGTGTTAACGTGTATTTTCAGTGGCAGCAATTATTTGGTGGTGTGTGCCCATAAACATTTGTTTTTTGTGTGTAGTTGCGAGCACACGGTAGTTTTTGATCACCAACCATGCTCCAGGAGCAGGGTCTCCCTCACAACCTCAAGGGCAGCTCAGCTCGTGTGGGAATTAGAATTTTCCCTCTAACTGAACAAATAATGAAATTTTATATTCAAAAGAAGAAGGAGCGAGATGGAACCGAGACCACTGTGTCATGAGGTCAGTTACCTACCACAAGACCAGCGAGGAATGGTCGTGTGCCAGTTGGGAATTCTAATCCTGATAACATTTTACTGAATAAATTCGCTACTGCTATTGTGATCGGCCACTCAATTATGAAATGAATGTATAGTACCCCCCCGCTTTGGAATGGTTGCCACAACTATGCTCCAGGAGCATAAGTAGTGCTAAAAAATCTCAGACTTTGATAAATGATGTGAATTTATTTATGTTTTATACTTCGTCCGGGCAAATGATTTTATTATTAACAATATCAACTTAGTATGAGCACTTCAGGAACCCTATTTCCTGGTCAGTCAAGTGCCTCTCTGGACCACACAAAAGGCGTTATGGCGTGATGCATGGCCCTAATCGATTACTGGCATATGCCGCTATCGCTCATAGGTGTAAAGTTTTATATTATGTTAATTAGGCCTAAATACAGTGGAACGGAACACTATTATCCAATTCCCCGGGACCGTGTTTTCAAAGTTTATGTCATTTTTAAGTATTGGCGGGAGTACGGAACATCATAGGCTACTTCCGTGTAGCTCACATTGCTTTTATATTTTACAGATATTTTGTTCTTCATTGAGTATTTTCCTGGTTGTTTCACTATATCCCCCTCTTCATTCAAGTTTCAGCTCCACATTGACCGAAAGCGTGTCAAACTGTGGAAAACCAATAACACACTATGTTGGACCCATATTCAGCCATAGCTCATGATTGTCTGCCTGACAGTTCGTCCTTATACTTGCACATATGATGTACAACATGGTGCGTTCTTCCCTTATCCCTATTTCCCTCTGACTCCATTCGTGCTTTGTTAGTTTAATACCTCTACTGTAAACTTACATTTTTAGATAAGTTTATTAATAAGTCATGGTCAATCATAGTATCCTTTTATTAAATTATTAATATATCCTTGCTACATTCAATTTTTTAAACATTGGTGTCAGTCAGGAGAGTGAGGTGTGTGTGATCTATCTCATTTCGTTTTTACTGCTTAAGGCACAGGGCCACGTCATGTTCTTGCCCTTCAATGATATAGTTCTCCACGACTTGATGACTTTATACAATTTTTTACCATTTATACATATTTTTTGGATCTGTCTAATTTATTGCAACGGATCTTTAATTTAAACTCGAGGTTGTGCCGAAATACCCAGATGCTGAAATACCCGGTGCCGAATTTACCTACTTTCGGCAGTGCCGAAGTACCGGGGCATCGGTTAGAGGAGAAGGGACGTGGAAAATAACGTGCTGTTGATGTGTAGAGCACGTGTACGCATTTTTCGTGATTTTATGGACAATTCTACAATAAAACTCATTAAAAATCAGGCTTTTGGCATGGAACAAGCATGTAGACTGTATAGCATGTGATATTACATATGGCTCCAGTGTAAAGGTTCCCTTTTATGAGGAGGGCTGGAGGCTATTACTAGGCCGGTTGCAACATGGGTTAGGTTAGGGTTGGGTTATAGGGTCTTTAGGACCTAGGGTTAAGATAGGGTTAGAATTAGGTTAGGGTTTGGTTATTGGGGTCCGGTGGGTACAAAACATTGGGATTAGACTATGTGATTTTCTACTTGAACCAAAAAAAAATAGGGGTTATGTATTTTTTTTCTGATGGGGGGGGGGGGGGTCATGCTAAATTTATTATTCAGTAAACCAAGCACCTATCTGCATACAGCAAGTAAATCATATGATGTACCTATTGTGGGTAGTGGAATGGTTTATGGGTTCTAGGCAAAAGGACCTAGGTAGGCTAACTTTACATTGGGGTTATGCAATTTTCCAAACCCACGCTTCAATTTCTGCGCCCTCCTTTGTAAATAAGGAAACAGGCCCTAAATTTATTAGTTTCAAGTTCTTCAAGCTAATATTAGCCTGTCGTACGAGCTGAGTCAATTGAACACCTATTTCGTGTCATCCTGGTTCGTACAGCCAATTTGACAAAAGAAATTTTATTACATCCACATCCACACGCTGTAATAAGGACCCTCTTTGCCGAACTACTGGGATAACCCGTTGTTTCGGCAAGTAACCATGCCGTTCGGCAGGGTAATGACGTTATCCCCGCATTTTCGGCATGATTATTGCCGAAACACCCCGGCGTTTTTTCGGCAGATATCTCTGCCGTACGGCAAGGTCCTCTGCCGAAAGACCGGGCGTTTCGGCATATCCCGGTATTTCGGCGCAGCACAAGTGAGCTCCAGCGGGCGGCTTCTCGTTGTATTCCTACTTCCATTCCCGTTATTTATGGGTTCTTCAGAGATTCACCAGCCTGAACTACTTGTCCTACGAAGGGCCGTTCGTGTACTTTTCCGTGGAGCCCACGCTGGTTTTATAGAATCAGAATTCCACTTAATTTAATATTTTCATTAAAAATGCCCATCTTTTGCTGTATAACTTCTCATCTGAACTATATGAGAGCTCAGCTCATCATTTGGTACTTAATTGTATAATTATTTTTTTTTGCATCAAGCACTCGGATACCACACGCTTGATTTCTTTTCATTTTTTGATTGTTTTGGTCTTTGTACCATTTTTTATGTCCGACGCTTCCATCTACCCCTTAAATTGTCAACCCTTTAACTTTGAGACAGCTTTTACCTCCCCGTTAAATAATGATCTTTCTGATGATTCCGATATAACCAACACCAATAGTTCACATGTCGCTACTTCACTACTGAAAACATATCTACCACACGAACCCTCTTTAAATACAAGTAACTTGTCCAATCATGCAAACACACGCAGTCTTAAACTTCTGTAAATAAATCTTCCCAACCAATTTCAATATTTCTAATATTTCTCATCCATGCAATCAATTTGTGCTTCCTGTAACACAGTAAATTATACTGAATCCTGAATTGGTGTTTCATGTAGCTCCTTGCTCTTTTACAATTTTCACAAAAGTTGCCGTGGCATGACTGATCATATTTTCAACTGGGTTTGTAACATGTGTTTTCACCAAAAATGTATAATTATGAACTTACCCATGTGACTTGAATTTTGTTTTTGACAATGAGACTGTATTTAATAATCAGTTTAATAATCCCCATAGTTTATGAAGAAATATTGATAGGTAATGTTTCATCAAATTAATTGTTAACAATCGCACCATGGGTCTCCCTCATAAATCCACATCTCAGAGCTCATTCGGTTTGTCTATTGTTAATAAATTTATCAGGTCTCAACATCATATATTTCATGTAGTGTATGCCAATTTAATTTCCATATTCATTGTATAATATGCCTCTAATCCAAATGTAATTCCTGGTGCTGTGACCAATGTTTTTTCAATGTACAACAGGAGTTTGCCCTTTTCTCCTTATGTTCTTGAAAATGAATTCCATAAAATTGGGCAAAGGTCTCAAGATAGCTTCATCTTAAAATGTCTGAACCTAGTTAAAAAGATTGTAATATTAGAAGAATTTGTGCAATATATAATGATATTGAGATTTACTTTGAGTGCAAACATTGTTAAAATAGTTATATTGATGACAGTGAAATACTATTTCTTGGTTACACATACTTTATCGTAAAGATCGTATAAACAAATTCGTGGTGTGTAGCATGGTTATGTAAAAAATAATTTATTTTACATGAAAGTGACTGATATTGGACGATGAGATAGAAGCTCTGTGGATTCAGTTAAATTTACCCTATTGTACTACAAACCCATTCTTGTTTTGCTATGTTTATAGACACCTTACTGTATAAATGAATATCTTGATAACTTAAGTGATATAATTACAACGCACTCCTGCATCTAACTCCTCATCATGAAATTGGTTTTAGGTTACTTTAATTATAGATTTACAAACCAAAACCAAGCTCAGAAAAATAAAATGTTGCAAATAATTGTCAACTTACCCAACTTATTACTGAACCTACTAAGAAATAAAACTGAAACTGGCACTGAAACAACTATTGATCTCGCATTTGTGTCAAACCCTGAATAATATCTCTCAATCTGGTGTCTGTCATATATAATTGGTATAGGATGACCATATATCACTCAATCTATCTCACTCGAAAGCATTAATAATAAAACAGCCTCCTCCTACAATAGTTAAAACTTAGGGTCATTTAAAACATTTCATACTGAATGATTTTATTGGATTAAGCTCTGCCAATTGGCAGAAATTCATCAAACTTGTTCAGTTTTGGATGAGGCTTGGAATGCTTGGAAATACAAATTTTACTAGTATATGTAATAAACATTCCCCTTTTGTTTGAAAGTAGGTGAAAGAATCATTGCAGAAGGGAATTTCACGGAAGCAAAATCCCCCTTTCTCGTGAAAGAGATATATTTGCAAAGCAACATAAACATAATGATGATAACGATGGTGGATAAAAAGCTAAACAGCTCAGGAATAAAGTTAATAACCTAAATAAAAACTCTTAAACAAACTTTATTTGTAATAATCGAAATAAGTTAAAAATATCCCAAACAGCTCTGGAAAACATTAAAAAATGTATTTCCTAGCAAAAACCTAGTGTAACCCCTACTTTAATTGAAATTTTCACATGAAGTGCCAATACTGGTAACATTAAGAGTAACAATACTGCTAAAGACACTTCAAATTAAGTTTTAATTTCTTACTTTACATGTAAGGGTAGAACCGCTTGCTTCTAAATTCACATGACTAACTGTACAAATTTTTTTTTACAAATTGACAATAATGTTCAATGACTGCATGACCGAATCATTTTAAAATTTACCATGATCACTGATGATGTATTTTAAAAAAATTGTATTATGAAACTACTCAATCCTAATAAGCACTGGATTAGTGATATAAACACCATTCACTAATTTTAAAATTGCCCTTCCCCCTATATTTGTCATTCTCTATCATATTTATGCAATCCTTCACTTTCAACATCAAGTTTTCCAACAGAATTTGGAAAATGCTAAGGTAACACATATTTTTAAGTCTGGTGAATGCATGTAATGTATAAAATTATAGACCCATTTTAGTATTATCTGTAGTAATCAAGATTCTGAACGATGTGTTCATAATCAATTGTATAAATTTCCTTAACATCAACATGATATTTTAAAGAGTGAGTGCAATCTGTTTTACGAGCCGATCAATTCCACTGACTGCTACCCACTTGAACTTGACTTTCACGATTATGTACTCAAGAACATTGATAAAGGCTTTGCAATTGGAGTTATCTTTTTTAGATTTGAAAACATTTGTACATTAAACCAGACACTTTTAAATCAAGAAACTAAATGATTAATGGTAATTCCCAATAATGAGCTGAAATGGTTCCAATCATATTTAAGTCATCGTAAACATGTTGTTTTTGTATTGATTCTGTACTATCAATTTTAAAACACATCGATATAGGTGTTCCACAAGATGTATTTTTTAGGTCCTTTAATCTCTTCCTGATTTACATAATTCACTCCCAAGCTTCTGTTTAATTGTAAAGTAATTATGTAGGCGATATACATCTCTATTTTATGTAAATCTAAGGATCCAGATTATTTGGAAAATATTCTTAATAACAACCTCAAGGTTATGCTAAACTGGGTTCTCTGAAAATGATTAACTTTAAAGATTAAAAAGACAAAGTATAAGGGTTCTTTTTTGGTTCCCCTCACATTGTTAAGTAACTTTAGTAATATTAGTGTTAAATATTGTGATAATGTTCGTTGAGCATGTTAAAGAATTCAATACCTCGGTGTTACTTTCCATCCTCAACTTTCATCATGGACCCCCATATCAATACCATTAATTCAAGGTTTACAAAGAAAATTGGATTGACGTGTTAAATGTTTTGTTACCTCAAAATTATTCTGTCATGTAGTAATGCCTTGGTGTTGCCGTCATTTTGGATTATTGTAGCAGTGTTGGACAAACAGTTCTAAAACCAATTTAGTCATCTCGGCAAATCCAGCAACATAAGCTTGTCAGATCATAGGCTTATAATCTAACACCACTGAATTGATGACATGTTAAATGAGCTTTGCTGGTCCGCACTACACAAACGATGGGATCTTGCTATGTACTGTTGTAATTTTCAATGTTTTAACAATCTTGCACCTACTTACCATGCGTCCCTAATTTATGTCTCTTCTCCTTCTCGCATCATAGCCCACAAGATATCAGGAAAGTTGCTCCTTAACTAATTCTAATTATCACTCAAATTCAGAATTACTCTTTTCATTACCGTGCTTTTAAACTTTGGACAGTATCACCATCTGGATATTAGAATTAATTCCATAGTCCCATATTTTTCATTACCTTTTTTTTCAACTATTATGAACAACTTATGTATTCCTTTTTATGTGCCATTATCTCTTTTAATTGTGAAGGGTTTCGTAATTTGTATTTTCATTGATTGGTTGTTGCAGATCATAAAACTTGTATAACGTGTATAACCAAAAGTGGTATACTTAAACAGGGCGCCCTCAGGGAGATCAGTACTTAAATACTGATGAGGCTAACTCTTTATAAATAAAAGTAAATACATAAAAATAAATAATAACACTGACTCCTACGATAGGGTTGAACTATTTGGCCATCTAAACAGTCACAATTTTCTCTATCTATGGTTTTCTGAAACCTGGTTTAGAACTGATGACGATGCTGAATCTGATCGACCGAGAGAACTATCGATCGAGAATTTCCCCGCAGGATCTCGTGGTGCGGTGGTCTCACTCTTCATCATTCTTATCTACACTATCGCCTAGAACCAGACCTCGACCCTCGACTGTGCAATGGTGACTATTTTCATTGAGGTCTCCATCAATTCCCATAAAATCGTAGTTGGTGTTATTTACAACCCGCATATGTTATTTTATTCACCCTGGATTTCATCACTCAGCTGGGCAAAACATTACATATAATTTCGTCATGAAAAAAACATGCTACATAATGGTGATTTCAACATACTTACTGTTCACATGATCGATTCAAAAGTTAGTGAGTTAATTAATACTTTCCTATTCTCACGATGTTATCCCAGTAGTGAAAGGCTACTCGCATCAAGCCTAATGTAATGTAAATCCGATGTGGGTGATCATTGATTGATAACAATCTTTACTACTGACATATCATCTCGTATGGTTCTGGTTCATGATTACAGATCTTGCCGACACTTTCCCCGTTTCCTTACCCAACAAAACTTAAGCCTAACACCACACCGCCAATACCTTTAACAAAAACTGTCGTCAATTTTAAGCTATAACATATAGAATGGTCTTATAATGCATTATTCGCTTGTTGACTGAGTCAGGTAACCGCACTTCCAAAACCCCGATCAGGCCCTACAATAAATTCATTCAAAAGTTTCTCTGAGCTCTCTTGATATGCATTGTCCAATTAAACTATCGTCACCTCTAAACGTAATTCACCAAAAAAACCATGTTACTAAAGGGATTACTAAAATCATTCAACTAAGATAATTATATAAAAATACATCTCCAAACCTAGTTTCTGATGAATAACTAAAATACACCAATGCCGTAATCACCTAAATATTCTTATGGGCGTTACAGTAAAAAAAAAAAAAAATACATAACTTCTAAAATTGAAATAATACGGATAATATCTAAAGAAATGTGGAAAACTTTTTGGATAACTTTTAGGTCGAAATAAGAAAGTTACTTTCCCGATTATTTTACTAATAATAATGGCGAAAATATCATAATAAAGGGACCATTGCTAAACTTCACCATTTCTTTGCCAATATAGTTAGCATCTTGCTGATCAGATTCCCAAACCAACTGCTGACTTTAAATCCCCACATTGCAACCTATTCGGACCCTCCCATAGTTGTTTTTTATTCCCAACCTCTCCTGATGAACTTTTAAATTAACATCACAGTTAAGAGCACATAGCAAAGCTTTCGACGACATCAGCAATAATCTCCCAAAACAAATAATAACCATCCATTGCTAGTGTTCTTGCCCACATTTTCAACTCTTCACTCGCATCTGGTATTGTCCCCCATCTTTTAAAACAAGCTAACGTGACTCCAATATTTAAATCAGGTGACAAGCACGATTTCTCTAATTACAGGCCTATATCTATTTACCGTCTATTTTCCCAAACTTCTTGAAAAAGGTTGTTTACGAGTATTTATATGTCATACTCATCTCAATATCACTTAGTGCCTAAGGGGGGGGGGGGGGTTCCATAGTACCCAGATTTGTTTTTTCGGCGTTTTCTCACTCGTGAAAATATTTTCAATCTAATTTTTTGTAGTTGTGTAACTTATCGATGCGCTTCTTTCCATTAAAAAAAAACCCTAAATTTTTGCTTGCCATTAATGAGATAATAGCTTGGTTCCCTAGGAACCCCCCCCCCCTTGGCACAATGAGTGTGATTTTAAAATAAAATGAGCACCCTGTTGGCCAGCAGAAATATTTTCTGCTTATTAATGGTTACATATGCATAAACAAATTAATACATAATCAGAAAAAAAATAATTAACCCTTATGTGCTGAAAAAAGCGATTCCATCAGCGAACGACTGCGCGCCATTGCTGTAACAACTATGGCAAAATACCCCTGCCCCCACAAAAATACAAGATGTACAAAATGGTAGTATTGTGTTTAATTTGTAAAATCGGTCCTTCTAGGGCCGATATAAACATCAAAATGATTTGCAATGGTTTATGCTGTGAAGCAAGGTCGCGGAAAAATCATACTACTTTTTGAGCATTTTGACGCTTTTGAAAGTAATGTTTTGCACCTAATTTCCAGACGATAAACGGGAACTCATTTATATTGCACCTGTGGCCAATTGTCTTATGCCCCCCTCAAGTGGTATGCAATTTTCATTTTGAAAATGCCCTCGGGAAAGTGGTTTCCTTGGGGGGGGGGGGGGGTCTCCCCCGGAAACCCCCCCCCCCCCCCCCCCAGGTCAACGTGAGTGAAACACCTTAGCACTTAAGTGATTCCTAAGCCTCGCATCCATTTGTTATGCCTAAGCGTTTCACATAGATAGCATAAATGACTATACTGTAAAATAGCTGAGAATTTGGATAATACACTCAAACTCACACAATGTATTTTCTAGATCTAAGCAAGGCCTTCTACACATACATCATGATATCCTTCTCCACCAACTTAACAATAATGGTGTGTATAATATTAATGACCTCCACTCTGCTCTAATACATCCCCACTTTAGCTTGTTTTCTGACGACACAAATATACTCTTACTCCCATCCCCGATCCTCTCGCACTTGAACAAATATAAATAATGAAATTATTTGTAATTTCAATTGAGTTTAGACTGAATAAGCTGTCACTGAATATAAAAAAGACAAAACTATGATATTTAAAAACAAACAACAGAATAAACCAGGTATTAAAAACCTGATCATTAAAATCCTCACACAGAAGTCGAAGCAGGTACAAACTATTAAATATTCCTTGGTATCCTGATTGACCATAATTTATCCTGGAGTTCTCACACAAAACACATCTTAAAAATCAGATCACAATAAAACGCGGGTTATTCGTAAAGTTAGACCTTATCCGCCCTCAAATTCACTCCACACGCCCTTTACAATTCCCTCATTTTGCCCTATATACCATACGGGGACTATGGGCCTGGGCTGACCCTAACACGTGCCAGGATCATTTTTTACTTCAGAAAATGGTTATAGAACCTCCTTTCTAGCCCACACGACCCATTTTCTCATCTATGAATACATTAAAGATTCATGACATCAACAAGCTTCAACTTGCTACATTTATGTACTATTTTGAACACATATGTTGTGCCTAATGAACCTGATTAAGATAGTTTTCTTTAACATATTCAATCACCCTCGCTCATAATTACGAAACTAGATATGCTCATATCATCCTATTATAAAAAACGGCCATACGTCCTGCTACAATAACTGTAAGTACCAAGGTCCCTAACTCTGGTCGACTTTGGACCCGACACCTTAAAATATCCCCCCACACCATCTCTTTCAAAAGGGAATCTAGAAAATTCGTTAACATGTAGGATACTGTCCATCAACCCTTATGTTTTCCCTCCTTTCATCCCTCTCTACTACTTATTAATTTCTTCCTCTTCAATTAGTCGGGTACATGATGTTACCTGTTTGTCATTGTTTGTTCTGTCCTGTCTTTGTTTGTCTGTCATTACGTTTTTGTCCCTATGTTAGAATTCATATGTAAGTTTTACCTAATTGAAGATGTCACTGGCACCCTCACTCTCTGCGTTTAGCATTGTCCTCCTTCATCACTCTTGCATGTGCATAGCTTCGTGTATAGAAGCTTATATACTCAAGTGTTGTCACTTGCTGTGTTAATATATCTAACCTTTACTTACTCAATCGATTGGTTATTTACCTTTTGTATTGCTAGTTTGCTAGTTCAAGGGGCACGTGGTGTTCCATTGATTGACTCTCGTCCCGCAATCCAAAGGTCGTGGGTTCGAGTCCCACTGCCGCCACGGTTTGTTGGGGGGGGTTTGTGCCTTGAGTAAGGTACTTTACCTTAAATTACGCCTCTCCACCCAGGTGTATAAATGGGTACCACCGGCCATTACATCAATGTCGGGAAGGTAACACACGCTGTAGAGGAGGTGTAGCGAGCCCCCTACAGCAAAATTATATGGTGGAGTCTGGCCCAATCGCGTCGAAAGAGAGATGGGCACTCCGTTCCTGTATACAGGTCGTCCCCTTTAACCTTTATTGCAGAAGTTATGTTGCAAATACTTAAACTACGAATATCAACATCAACCCAGTATGCATGTTTTTTTTCCCTGTAGAGATTCTTAATTTGTGTTTGACCAACTCTTTTTTTTAACCACTATTAGAATTTGTGGATATCGAAGGAAATGGAACGCCTTTTGCCTTAACTCCCCTCCTTCCCTTCGCCCGATTCACTGCATCCTCCATACTCAAACCCACCCTCCTACTCTCCTCCTCTCCTTGCTTCTTCAATGTCCCTTTGGTCTCCCCTCCGCCTCAACCGACCACCTCAAACTCAAAGCCCTTTTTAAAGACATTCTCCTCCTCCGTCCTCAAGCACGTGCCCATACCATCTTCCACCATTCACCTTCGTCAACCGGTCACCGCTTCTCCAAAGCCAGCATCTGCATCAAGTCCTCAGTCTTCACACCACACATTGCTCTCATCATTTTCTCTCTCGGTCGTCTTTCCCCCCCCCTCAAAATCCCCATCTCCTTTTCACTCAGGCCACCATGATTGTCTCACTCCCATACAGCATCATCACCGATCTCACAACTCTTGTCACCTCATTTTCTTTTCATCCTTCAAAGGAAATCTTTTCCCGTGTAAACAACTCTCCACAATTCTCGTAAAAATTTCGTTGCGCTACTACACACCCAATCCTTACTCTAGCTGTCACAGCCGCCCCTCGCATCCACCACCCCACTAACCCGTCCCCCCAGGTACGTGACCTCCTTCACCGTTACACCTATCACACAACGTTTCAACCTCCCTCCACCTCCTTCCATAATGTTGGTTTCCATGAAACCTATGGCTTTAATTTTCTTCCTAGTGGCGAACAGTAAGCCCTAATTTCGTTGTAGACCAAGCATACATAATTTGTGCTGACAGCACTGAAGGTTTCATGTTCCTTACATTAGGCCATGGCTAAGCTCATGGTGGTGGTCAATCATATTCATCATAGGTGCATTTATACCATAGCTTATTCAAGGATGAAATATCCTTTTTGAGCCGTAATATTGAGGTTCTTTTGTGTACATGCTATGAATTATTTGCTGTATGTATATATTCCCATGTGTGCACATTGGCTATGTTTATGTGTGAGTAGTTTTAAAGTTACGAACCCCTTCTACCCACTAAACAAAAAAAAAAGGGATACAAGGCTCATGAGCAAGGCAATATGCTCCTGGAGCATTAAAAAACAGCATGTCCCCCCAAATATTCTCCTGGAGCATGTTTGAATGCTGTATTAGCAGATCAAGCTATTTTGCCTATGAAAAAAAAGACATGTCATACATCTGCTCATGCAGCATAGACTTTGAACAGTCGGTGGGGGAGGTGTGGCGTCTGGGTTTGTGATGTACCCTCTATTTGTATTCTTGTAAAATAAACTTTTAAATACTCACACATACCATAGCAATGTGCACACACATGGATATATATACATACACAGATGCACACACATACATTGTACACAAGAACCTCAATATTTACGGCTCAAAAATGGATATTCAAATACTGAATAAGCTCTGGTATAAATGCACCATATGCCATGATATGATTGACCACCACCATGAGCCACCATGGCCCTAATGTAAGGCATTAAACCCTCAGTGGCCTGTCGTCACAAATTATGACAGGGCAACTAGAAGAAAATTAAAGCCATTATGTTCATGGAACCAACCTATCTGTAAACAACAAGTAGGGAAGTGTGAAACCAGTTAACTTAATGAATGGGGTGGACCAGCGGTTGATGTCAATTAATTATTACTGAAGGACGTCCCACAAGTTGGTCTATTAGAATGATGGGTGGACCAATTTGATTTGGCTATGACCTGTTTTTGCCTACTATTAATAGTGACCACTTGACATGACAGGCTTACAATCCATTGGAACTGCTGTCTTGTTCTTTTTAACTCTTGTCATTAGTTAAGTTATCTATCTTGGCATGGTATAAAGGAGCAGAGGGCTAAACCAATTTGTTTGACTAAGAGCCCATCCAACCTTGGACAATGCTCCCATATCACAGCATACATAGATGAAAATGCTCCAGGGACATGATTTGTAATACACATTACAACCTAAAGAATAGGCCTAATACAAGGCTCAATGAACTTGCAACATGCATCTCAGAGGATAATATAAACATTTCAATGAATGCTATGGAGCATGCCAGGTTTTAATGTCCTGGATCCATTCATGGAAAAACAATGTATATATTTCCAGGAAGCGAGTCACATTCCCACAGATTTCCCACAATTTTTTATGTATTTCTTTATCTTTGAACGTCAAAATTTTTTTTAAATTTTCCCTCCCAAATCATTCCAATTTTACAGAAGGAGCTTCCTATTATTCCCCAGGGTCTGATCAAGGCATATGGCTCCTGGGGCATAATATAAAAAAAATCATGTCCTATATGCTCCTGGAGCCTGTTTGAATGATATATTAGCAGATCAAGCTATTTTGCACTATGAAAAAAAGACTGTCACTATGCTCCTGGACCACATATTGATGAAAATGCTCCAAGTGCATGTTACACCTAAAGATACAAGGCTCATGAGCAAGCCAATATGCTCCTAGAGCATATTATACAACTGCATGCTCCTGGGGCATGTTTGAATTGCCATTATTGGGATAAAATTTAGCCATGCGCTATGGGATAATATTGATGAAAATGCTCTGGGAGCATGATTTCTCTACATGTTTAACTTAAAGATACCAGGCTGATGTACAGAATATAAAACGTCAAATATTCTCCTGGAGATATATTGATGAAAATGCTCCAGGAACAGTGTAATATATGCTGCATCTAAAGATATAAGGTCTGTAAACAAGGCATTGTTCCTGGAGTTAATGATAAAAACAACATATCCAAATATGCTGCTGGATACTAACCTACATGCATGCATAAGAACTGCGCCTGGGAAATAAATTATAGGCTGAAATGACCAAGTCTGCTTTTGGAGCTGTTTTAATTATTATTATTGTTATATTGTATTCCTAACAGAATGCATTTAGACCATGATCTGTAATACATGATACATAAAGACATTTCTATATGCTCCTAGAGCATACTACATTTACAAAAACCTAGTATGCCAGTGGGCATGTGTGTGCAAGGTGTGGTGCTGTGGTAATGTGTGTCTGTCTGTCTCTATCTGCAAGCGTGACCTATGCATTGTTTTATTGAGAGGGGAGACATCTAGTCAGGTGGAAATGGAGTACAGACTTTTTCTACTTATATATTTTAGTTTATTATAACCTAAGCCAATAAATTTTGGAAGGGTGTGCAAAATTTTTTGCAGTGGCATTTTTGAAAATGATAATATGGCTGCTTCCATTTCCAAAATCACTAAAAATCACTTAAAGCGGACATAATGGATATAAAAAATAATTCAGACATAATGAAAAGGACCCGTAATGAAATCACTTCCACAATGTCTGTGAAAACAATTGGATGGTTTACATTCTGTAAAAAACAGTAAAACAGAAGAGTTCCAAGAGGGGAAGGTGGCAGTTTGTTGGCCCATTTCTTGACAGAAACCTAGCCTGGTCCCAGGCTGGTGGGCTCGCTTAGTCAAAAAAATGGGTAGCCCTCTGCTCCTTTATACCTTGCCAAGATACACGTAATATACTGACCAGAGTAAATAACAAGACAGCAGTTCCAATGGATTGTACGCCTGTCATTGTCAGTGGTCACTATTACTAGTAGGCAAAACAGTTAATAGCCAAATCAAATTGGTCCACCATCATTCTAATAGACAACTTTGGGGGGACTTCATAATAAATTAATTGAATCACCTCTGGTCAACCCATTCATAAAGTTAGCTGGTTTCACACTTCCTACTTCTTGTTTCCATATAGGGTTTGGTTCCATGACATAGGCTTTCATTTTCTTCTATTGGCGAACATAAGCCTAATTTCTTGTAAGACCAGCACACATAATTTGTGACTGACAGGCACTGAGGGTTTAATGTCCTTACATTAGGGCCATGGTACTCATGGGGGTGGTCAATCATATGCCATGTGCATTTATACCAGAGCTTCTGCAGTATTTGAATAGCCATTTTGTTGAGCCGTAAATATTGAGGTTCTTGTGTACAATGTAATCGTGTGTGCATGTATGTTAGACTAATATCATGTGTGTGCACAGTGCTATGTGTATGTGTGAGTATTTAAAAGTTTATTCTACAAGAATACAAAATATCGGGTACGTCACAAACCGCAGACGAGTGCCCAACGACTTTGGTTCAAGTCTCAGAAAACCAAGGTGTTGACTCCTAGAGAGAATTTAAGGTGTATCTAGCATGTTTGTGACACAATTCCAAAGCTTCCGACTCAGATTCAGGCATTGTCTTTGGCTTTGTAGTAAGATATGACTGGCAAGTGAAAGAATGGATTAGCCGGGATTACCACATACAATAAGCATGTCTGTGAGCTGTGACATCAGGTTTTCAGTTTAGTAAATCCTGGCAGTAATGTTAGCATCCGTTTTCCAGAAAGTTGCCACGACTGCCACCACATATGCCCCGCGGGTCCCCCTCTGGAACTTTTCCTGTGTTTTTACTGTTTTTACCAGACGTAAACATCCAAATGTTTTCAAAATTGTGAAGTGATTTCAGTAGGGTCCTTTTCATTAATGTCTGAATAAATTTGTTTTATACTCATTATGTCGCTTAAGATTTCTGAATAGAGACCATTTATTTTGCGGTCCCCTGATGTGTTTAAGCACGATGAAGTTTAAAATGTAATTTGATCATAACATTGCCCCACAAAATCCAATATGGGCTCGGAATCATTAAAATGACCTAACTCCTCCTATACCTATTTTATGATGTGCAGTTAATCCTGAACAATAAACATGTTCTGCAAGGGTCCAATCTTTCTTACAATTGAAACCAATCGCGAGTGTTATTTTAAAACACGTCTGTGTTTCCTCCACATTTTGTAGTGGTAGAGGCTGTGTATCACGATGGCAGCCAATATAGCCGCCTTTACAGATATTTAAAACGCAGATTAACATCTGTATTATACATAGTTACTTCAAGTAATTATTATAATTAAATGTTGAAATGAGGATGGGATAAGTATTTGACAATTATGACATCCTTATCTGGCATTTGTTCGTTAACATGCAAAAATGTCACGATAGGGCCAATTATGGCTGCCTTGTACCTTCTTTAAACATAAAATTACGATACATCTGTATTGTAGTTGATATAGCATCCAAATGATATTAAGTTCAAATTAAATTAAAAAATTGGGTTTGTATTTGATTAAATAATGTTCGGGTTTTTTTTTATTTAAAATAGATAACATGCTTAAAATCAAGATTGGCGGCCAAAATATGTGAATATATGACAATTTAAGGTTTTAAGATCTTTAAAGGCAGTCATATTGGCTGCATCTGTTGTAAGCATGTAATACACTTGAAATGCCAGATATGAGTTCCCTACTGGGTATAGAGCCCAGAATTATGCCTCTATCACTAAATACTTTAGAGTTTATGGTCAATTTGGATTATGGTCGGAGCAGAGCTGGTTTCGGGGTGGCCATTATTGGATTTGAGGTAATGTTGTGATCAAATCACATCTAAGAACATGTCCAGTATGCTGGATTCCTTTGTGTTTTAACACCTTGAATAGATAGAAAATTAAAATTATGGTATTTGAATGAATTTGAGAGTGGTTTTGGTTGGTAGCGGCCGCCATATTGGATTGATAGAGAATAAGAAAATGCCACTGCACGAAATTTGCACACCCTCTAGAAATGATTGGTAGGTCCTATAAACAAAATCAATCGATAGAAAAAGTCTGTATCCATTTCCACCCTGTGCACAAACACAGCTCTCCATGACGCCTGTATAACAAATACAAATAGTGACAAGTCACCGACGCTTGACTTCTCGCATGTGTAGTACATTCGGGTTTTGACGATTCTAAATAGACACACCAATCGAATGTCATTGTACGTGTCATGCAACCATGCTTGATCGCGCCCACAAACACGTTTCCGCGCATATAATTATGACAGAAATCAATACTCCATTGCATTTCCTAGTTCAAACTTGGTTCCAATTTAACTTAAAATTAAAAAAAATGCATATTTCCATTGTCAGCTTATTTAAAGTAAATGTCACCTTGCAATGAGGACACTGTGGTTCAGGAATGATCGTCGTAATTACCGCCACCACATAGTAGATCTCACTAGTCACATTATATCGCGCATAATCTACATTATTTAGGAGTACTTTTTTCAACCCTCAATTTCCGGGTTGACTCATGGCGCAAAAGGTACTGACATAAAAAACACAAAAAAACGAACAAACGTGAAATCTTATTTAAATGATGTTTTCAGCTTCCGATAGCCGAGACATACCGTATTTCACATTTCATTGCGAATATAATTTTTACAACCCGAGGGTCTAAAAAAGTCTCTTTTTTTCGGAAACGTCATGAACACACAAACGAATTTCAAAATCTCCCCAGCTGTATCACAAATATTGACGTCACCAAGCCGTAAGAGAGTAATGAGCGGAGCTCTTCATTTGTAAAATGTAGTGAAAGAAGTGTGTACGGCTGTGCCAACAATTCCTCCTGACTAATCAGCACTCCACAGGTTACTTTGTGGATCCTTTCTTTCTCCTTTCCTTTCCTCTGCCTCCTCTCTGCCTCTGTGGAAAAAAATTAACACTTCAGCCTTACCACTTCCTTGAGAACATAACACTACTAAAGAAAAGGAGAATGGGATTTTGGAAATTTATTGGACCAGTTGACAAATCCATGTTTATCAACAAAAAGTAAATATATACTTATAACATGAAAAAGAACTAGCAAATGTAATCAGGTCTAATACATGAACACATGTTTATTGTTTCACATCCCTGGTACAACTGGGCTTTTTATTTGAAATAAAATTTTAACATACCTGTCTCATTTGGCAATCATGCATGAAAACAGTAGAGCGGGTGGACTGTTGATATTTCAGAGAGGATTTATGCTGCTTCAAAGTAAAATGAATGGAAAAGTAGTGATGTTTTGGCTCCCTCATTTCTCAGCATTCAAATTATATCTAGATCATGCAAAATCAATGAAGTCTGATAATCCACATTAAGAAAAACAGATTTATGTTGTGATATGAGAACCAAATGGGAATAAATATGACCAGCTGCTCACTAGACCCAATGTGAATCTTGAATAATGCAAGGTAATATTCTTAAAATTCGATTTGTGGTGTGGTTTGAGAGTATAAATGCTGTCATTTCAAACTGACAAAGGTAATCAACATTAGAATATGTGCTTCCTAAAGTATACAAACATGACGTTCTTTTTATATGAATTTACCATAGTTGTTTGACCGTCAATCAAATTCAACAAGGGTTCAAATTAAGAGTACAACAATGGATGGGATGATAAAATTGTATTTAGCTTTCAGATATTCTCTATTATATTACTTCTGTAAAGGAACTCATACTTTTTTGTGACATGCCAAGATGGATGCTTCTACTCAAAGAGTGAAATATGTTAATGAGCAACAAAATCAACTGACATAGGCACATGTTGAGTCTCACGTAATTTCATCACAGGGGAAAGGATCAAAAGTGCTGTCTGTAGAGTGACACATCATATCTAATCTCGGATACAAAGTTAAAGCACTATCAGTGCCTTTTACCAACCAAAAGAGTCAAAATATTCAAAATTGCAGGAGAAGTCTAAAACTAAAGGATAAGTCTGTAGAATTTGCTTCAGTTATTTTTCCAAAATGCAAAAAAGGGAAGAAAACAGCGCTCTTACGACATGTAGGGGGGAACAGCGGGCCTATCTAAACCCCAGAGCCCGCAGATGGCTCCTCCCTAAAGAAGACACAGGGTTCCTAAAAAAAACCTTAAAAATAATGTCTGATTGATAAAATCAGTTTATCTGTATTCTTTAGGGGGTGGCCTTTTATTTCTGTGTTAGCCACCATTGAAAAGGAAGATTGGTATTGTACAGACTGTCCCAAAATATGCAACTAAAAAATATTTAAAATATAAACTCTGTTCTTACATTTAAAGGTGCATTTATGATTTCAACACCTTCTGTTTTATTCATTGACACTAGATTTCTTGAGAAAAGCTTATCCCAAATTTGAGCTGATCCCGATCTTGCGGTTTGTGTTATGAGGCAACTGCTGTTTCCCACGGTTCCCATAGGCTACTGTGTTGTAATTTATGTCGTTTACGGACAAGACAATACCAAAAATGGATTTTTTACAGATGTGACCAAATTTGCACGTAAAGAATTGGGGCACACGTGGATTACTAAGGCTAACGGTAGATGATATAAACAATTCCACATCTTTTAGGTAATCTGCGGGGCGAGATTGTGGATCACGAAATGCCCCTTTACTATTTTGATATGATTTTTGGGACCAGTCCCAAGCTCTAAATTACTCTAAGTAAAATTCTCATGAAATCTGCATTCTAATTTTTTGAAAACTTAACTTGTCATTGTATGCATGAGTGACAAAAACCATGCCAATTAGCAAGCACATGATAAAACAGTGCCAGTCTGTCTTCAGGAGTGATCTCTCAATAAACTTTGAAATGTATCCTGCATATGTTAGACCATAAACAGGAAGATGGTATGTCTCTGCTAAACCGAACACCACGTCTGCATCAAGCTAAACTAAAAAAATGGATTTAATTTAGTACCATTTCAAACATCATTAACATCCAGAATTGCACTTAAACTTAACCAGTAGTCTTAAAGCAGTTGAGGTAGCAGAGATCATTTCTGTATTTTATCTAAAACAGGACTAAGCCTATCATGGAGTGAAACGGAGTGGACAGGTCTGAATGGGGCCGTTACTGTGATTTGACACAATTCTTCAACAAGTCGGTTCTTGAACCACTAGTCTTGCCATTGTCGCAATCAGAAATGCATCTAAACCTATTAATGAATAATTCATCTTAATCCCCCAACTTCATCCCGTTTATGATCACTTCATTCATATGCGAAACCATTGAATGAACCCTGATGACTGTGACCAGAGGAGCCACAGAGGGGAGGGTGTCAGCACTTAGTGCTGATACGCCGTGAGTGTCCCCAGTGACCGTTGCATCCCCCCAGGATCTCCGACAAGACCATGGTTGTATCCTATATGGTCTAGTAAACCAGAAAAATGATGTTACCTTTTAAAAAAATTGGGATGCTAGCCCCGATGACGTCATTTGATGACGTCATCAAATTGAGAACAAATATGTAAATTTTCAATTATTATTTTTGCATATTCGGAGCCCAGATACTATATTGTTATTATCTTCACTCATTCGCCAAATTTCTTATTCGTTTCATTTTTATATCAGTTTTTAAATAATATTTTCCCCATGGACTTATGTACAAAACAAAAACTTTAACGGCGATTTTCTCAATTTTGATTTTACTTGTTTTTTTGGGCATGAAAAAAGTAGCTATTTTCTCCGACAAACATACTCTGCAACCATGTAACCTATCT
>JAMKCH010018106.1:0-22835 GCA_023653785.1 Ophioderma brevispina
TGAAGCAGGTATTTCTCGCGCGCATCTAAGTGCCGACTTTAAACGCGGGTAAGTGTACGCCAAAATTACAATACTTTATTTTTTATTTTATTAACGGATTTTTGACGTCATTACAAGTGCGTTACTCATATTTTTACGACCTTCACGTTTACTATTAAAGTTAGTAATATATTTATAAATATGTTTCACTATATATGGCAATTTCCGACACGTGTACAAGGTCATGCACAGTTTAGCTTAGCCATACTAAAATGGCAAAACTAAGGTACAATAACTTATATTCTTATGAAGGTTACTTGTAGACTGCTAGGCGTGCCCATGCATGAGCCATTTTCTGTTGCTAGTAGCAAATCAACGTCATTACAAAGTTTTACCATCAATACAAATCTGAAATGTTTCGATTTTAGTGCTAATTTGTGTAACAGCTAACTCTGAAATTCAAGGTAAAGAGCCAGTGGCGTAGCCTGAAGGGTACTGCAACACAAATGCCCTCCCGCCATGAAACCAACATTAATCACATATTGTAAAAAACCTAAATCAAATGAACTAAAAACATGTATTCTATAAAACAGCTAACGCCACGCCCCTAAGGCTTCTAAGAGAACGATGAAAATCTTAGGCGTCAGCAATCTACTGAACCTTCAGATTCGATTAATTCTTTTCTTTTTCTTGAAGACAAACTACTCAAACTTAAAGAAAATGGCTGTTAAACAATATCAAATAGCCATTACAGACGTCACTCAATTCTATTGTTTTCTCGTTTGAATATTTTGAATGTTTATGATACTTACCAACTATGTATAAATATAATACTGACAAATTACCACATGCATTCCTTTTCTTCATCTACATTTGTGAAGCCTGAGCAATATTTATTTGTGAAGCTAGGAACAGGTGATGCGAGGTGATGAGCAACAACGGGCCAAGTCAATGCCCCTACCTTAACTTACAGTTCCTTAGAATGGAAGCCATAAGATAGGACTTACAAGCTGGAATACTCCGAAGAGAAAGCAAGCTCCATTCAAGGCATGACTGGTCACAGGAGCCTAGCTTGTTATGATGCTGTCTCTATCTGGTAGTCATCCACTGGGGATGTATGGTTCCAACTACCAAAATTCGTATTGTGTCTTATAAGCCACAATGTACCGTGTGTCCCCCCCCCAAAAAAAACCGCAACACTTGGTGGCAGGCGCCATAAGTTTTGAACAAAAGCATGTTACTACTTATTCTTCATGTTCTTTGTTGTAAAGGTAAGATGGGACTGTTAGCTAATATCCCTGAAAAGTTCATGAAGGTAGAGTCAATATTTTTTTAAAGATATGACCCCAGAAATCAAGTAACCGGCAGGACCCATTTTACCAAATTGAGGCGTTATTAACTACAAATACGGCACTGTACGTTTTGCGCCCAGAACCACCAATATGAATCACTAAGTCCAACCACCATTTTCCTTTTTTTTAAAGACAGCTATTGCAACAGTTATTAACATATGAATGTTTCCATTGGTAATAACAGCTAAAAACATGCGTTTTAACACACTTAAAAGATCGAATTAGGAATGTATGATCAACGAACTCTTCGTATTGTCCAAATAAGACAGCCTTGGATTAGAGCTAATCATTCATCACCATTTTGTGACGGCACACAAAGATTTATCTTAAACCAAAATCTAATGACAGAATGAATATACTGATATTGTTATTTTGTTTTGTATTGAAAACATAGGTTTTACTCTCATAAAGTTGAGAATTGAGTAACATTATTTTCAGTAACAAGCAAGTTGGCAGTCCAACGCATTTATCATTTAATGTAATGTGGAGTTTGTCTATGACTTAATCATTGTTTTATATCGTCTTGAAAAATATTTTATCGCCACTAAATTAATGTTTTATCATTATCAGTTAATAATTATGTAAATGCAGTCATTTGACCCAGTAGAAGTTGTTCTGCAAAAAAATTGGGCAAACAAATGTTGATTGCAATCAATATTGTATTTGCCATTCTGTTCTTCATTGCCAGCTCCTCGTTTTTGTAAAATGGGTTCTGCGGGTTACTTGATTGTTGGGGTCATATCTTAAAAACTATTGACTCCACCTTTATGAACTTTTCAGGGATATTAGCAAACAGTTCCATCTTACCTTACAACAAAGAATGAGTAGTCACGTGCTTTTGTTCAAAACTTATGGCACCTGCCACCAAGTGTTGCGTTTTGGGGACACACAACTCGTAGAGTCATTCTTGAAACAGAGTTCAGTGCCTTCTTGATTTCCTTATTTGTCAGCCCAAGGAATTTGAAGCAGATTCTCAGAGTCTGGTTGGTGAATCCTCTTGTGCCATATTCTCTTCTGCCGGTACTGTCAGCTTAATGACATCACATGTCAGCTCAATAACAACACCTTCTTTCCACATAATTTTGGACAAATATACTTTTGCCAAGAAGAAAAAGTGCTTCTCTGATCAAAAAGTCAGAACATCTGGACCTATACATTGGAATAATATAGAACCAATTATTCAAAAATGAAGTCGAAAGTATTTTCATCTTATGAATGATGTTTTGCGTTGCATCGAAGCATTGTCTCTGCTTGTGTGCTTCTTATAGCTTTGTTTGGTTACTTGGTTTTCAATGTATTTGTGATTTAAGTTAACCTTTCTCTCGGTGGGGGCCACTTCTGGCTTTTTTTGTATGCCATTTATTGATTATGGAAATATAAGTTTTGATTGATTGATTGATTGATTGATGATGTCTAGGAGGCAAAGGAATGATGAATTTCTAGTATGTTATTGTAATATTTAAATTATCTATTTACCATTCTTGTGTCTTTCAATGGAAAAAAATGTTTGTTATTTAGTACTTAAAATATGTTAAAACAATTAAATCTTTACGACGTTTAGTTGCGTCAGGAAAGATAGTGTTGTTTATTGTATCTGGTACATTGTATTTTTAGACACTGTTCACGTTTTCTTCTTTCTTCTTTCAAACGATGTTCCTTAATCATGTTTACCACCCTTAGTAGTAACCTTGCGGAATTGGCATAGCGTTCAATTATGACTAACATCACATTAGTATACATGTAGTAATAATGTTGTATAAACCTAAAATGAGATCGTTCACAATGCAGATTGTGGAGGTTCCCGATTTCTTCTTTCTCCTTTCAAACGGTGGTCCTTAATCACCCTTGAGATTAATCATGTTAATATTTGCACCACCCTTACGATAGTAGTAGCCTTTTGGGCATTGACAAAAAAGGTCTTGTGTATGACTAATGTCATAAGTTCATACATGTAGTACTATTGTTGTATAAAGCTAAAATAAGATCGTTTACACCGTTGCTCATAAATTGGAATATTTTTTTTTCAGACCCAATCTTAAAACGTATTTCTATTTGAACGCCTCAGTAATATTAGAGTAGGTGAATGATTACATAATGAGTCCCCACTACCCAGGTGAAGTGAATTCATGCATAATTTTGAATTATGTAAAAATGCCTTTTGTTGGGAGCTACAAAATGTCAGACGTCTGTTGTTTGTTTCTTTCCCCTGCTCCAAATCGGTATACAAGGAGCCCATTTTTTCAGAGTCGGTTGTTACCTTTACAACAAAAACTGACACAGAGGTTTCCTAGGCTAAGCCTCCTCCAACGGCATTGTCAATACGCCGAAGTGTACAAACAAGCCAGGGTCGCTGATTTCCTCGGGATATCGCAGAGTACGTCTGTAAAATGCTCAGACATCATCGAGAGGTTGGTTATTTGAGGCCACGAAAATCTTTAGGACGACCACGATTGACAACTAGACGAGATGATCGCCGACTGCTTAATCTGTGCCATAGAGCCCGGAACATGCCAACGAACCGTCTTCGTCGTTTGTGGAGAAGACACTATGGAATCAACGTTTTCCGCCAAACTGTAAACCGGAGATTGCTTTAACATGGTTACCGAGCAAGACGAATGACCAAATGTCCACGCCCAACTATTCACCGCAGAGTTGATCGACTTCGCTGGGTTTGGGAGTACAGAAGTTAACAGCTCAGACATTGGCGAAATGTGGTGTTTATTGGCAAGAGCCGCTACATCTTTGACCATCAAGATAGAAGACAAAGGGTTCGTCGATTACGTGGTGAGAACCTCCGAGATGACTATATTCAGGAATCGGCTCAGTGATGGTATGGGCCTGTGTGAAAGCAACTATAGTACGGCGGGAGCTATAGTCCGGCCTCCATAAAAGATAACGGAATAAAGCGTGAAACTAATGTTGCGTAAAGAGTCAACTGAATTGAGTGCCCTATACCTTACCGTTGTAGCCGGACTGTGAATACGCCGGACTATAATTACTTGGAAACATGAACGCCGTCGTGTACCTGGATATTCTGGAAAACCACTGTCTGCCACATGCAAGAAGGGTTCATGTAAACAATTTTCAGCTGCAAGACGACAATGTCATACCGCACAGGGCCGCTGTAGCGAGAACATTTCTTGAAGCAGAAGGGGTGGAGCAGATACCATGGCCTGCTTGCTCCCCTGATTTGAACCCTATCAAGCATGCTGGGATGCCTTAGGCCGAGCCAACATGTACAGGGACAATCTTCCTCAAACACTACAGGAGTTAGCTTAGCCTCTGGCCGATGAGTGGGACGCTCTGCCCATTTATATCATAAACAACCTTGTGGACAGTATGCCGCGACGTCTTGCCGTATTGATTCATGCCAGGAGTGGCCATACTCGATGTTAGTGACTGATTGACATTTAAAACAGTATGAACATTTCGATGCATGAAATCACCTAAAAATGTGTTCGTAAAGGGTTAATTGTGGACTAAGTTCATGGTGATATGTTCGAAAGAGACTGATCATTCAAGTAGTGTGGCGATAAACCCTAGATATCATAAAGCTCACAATGAAATAATTATTCCGTAAAAAGTATTTTATAAAATGTACAAAATATTTTATTCCAACTTCATGAGCAGCAAAAGTGTAGAATAGAGGTGTGATATGAATACTAAACATGAACTAGAACAAATTAACAAAGTGTACCTCGTATAGATATTGTTACTCATAGAATAGTACAACAGGTGCGCAACATTCGTTTATCAAAGCTTTATCTCAAGCTTGAACAAAAGCATCATATTTTGGTTGCTTTATACGTTTAGTACAGAAATTCACATTTTACACAATTGGGTTTCGTTTCTTTCATTTAAAATGACAGGAGGAGTTTTTTTGAGGATACTAATTTCTCTAAATTGCACTAGATCAGTTGCAGACCATCTATCGAGAACGTTTCGAAAGTTGATTGGACAAACGAGTACAGAAGAAACCACAAAATCTTGTTTTGAAAGTTCCTGCTATAGTATTCGTCCCTATAGAAAGCCATGCACGACAGAAAATACTAAATCATCATCTTATTACATAAAGACGGCACATTCGGCTTATTCACTTCAGAAGCGATCTAATACATTGTTAAGCATTCCAAATATGCAAAAAATAGGGTTCGAAAAAATTTGGGGGCGCTTATTTCTGGAAATGTCCTCATGTCTCTTTAAGTTTGTAGTACATTATGCAGTTTCAATTAAATTTTGCTTTAACGGTCGCAGGTGCATCAATGCAATTATCAATAGCAATTATCAATAACAAGACATGATATTTTCATCTAATGCTGAAAATAATAGGATATTCACACGATTCTAGAGATATATATTTACGAGTACACTAATCTGCCACTTACGTCATAGTAGCGTTTTCGTTGTTTTTTATTGAGTATATTTTATTTTTAGCTTAAGTCTATGAGCGCCATGTTTATTGAAAACTTTGGCCCTATTATTAACTTATCAATTGCCGTAAGGTTATGGGAGAACAGCACTCGATCTTACTGCAGTACCCTGCGCATTGGTCACGCTCATATGCATCATTTAATCCAAGACCGCGGGTGACCGCTACTATTTTGTCACAACCGTAAGGACTACAACTAAGATGTCTTGACCGGCTAAAGAGTGGGGTAATGAAACAGACGGATGGCGTTTCAGAACATGTGTTCTAGTACCACGTCGGGACGTGTTCAAGAACATAATAGTATTCCCAAATTGTTAACAAATAATTGTTAAAAATATTGTGTTAACACTTAAGTTGATAAGTCTTTGCAATCCCGTTGGTGCATTAAGGGGGAGGGGGGTCAAAGTGGACCCCCTCTGAAAAACCACTTTGCCCATGGCCTTTTAACCAAACCTTGGGCACGTTGCTAGGGTACATCAACACGATTCAATACATTGAAAATGAAATCGATTGTAGATGATTCAAAATGGCGGCCCAAAAATCGATTTTTAAAACGCGCACCCAATTCTTCCGCCATCTATGACAACCTACTTGCCGAAGGACTTTTCAAGTATAATTGGCTCCTAATACTATGACACAGTAACTTACAGTTCTGAAATAAAAATTCAAAAAAAGTTGGTCGTTTTTATGGGCAAACAAATTTTGAGAAGCGCCCCCCAATGGAGTTTTTTTTGCTAATGAGTATAAAATGCCATCACCGATTTGGATTTTTTTTCCCCCAACTATGCGCAATGCAATATTTAGGCAGTATCATTAAATCTTGGCAAAATAATTTAGTGTAAAACATGGCGCGCGAAAAACGAACATCGGGGTCCCCTCTTATGCACTTAGTGTTAATTCTTTTAGGATTAATGTTGAAATTAATATTTTAGTGGGGGGGGGGGGGAAATAAGGCGGGAATAGGAATTCCTTTTACTTTAATATCAAGTTTGTGGACGGGATATGCTATAAGAAAATCACTTTAACTATATAGAAATATTTCCACAATACGAATTGTGCGTTTATAGAAGGACTGTGGGTATTGACAATATGGGAACATCTGAGGTGTCCATTTCTTGTAAGGGTCTAATTGAGTTAATAGGGTTCTTGCAGTACTAATCTTGTGTAGCACTTTGTTCGATGGCGTAAGGTGGTGGAAAGTACAACTAGGATACATAAAATTTGGAATATTAATGTAGTCAAGCAGCAATTAACCTTGCCTTTGGGTCATTTGAATTCATTTCTTATTGTCAAGTGTTTAATATATTACAGTAAAGGGCAGTATCTCTTACGTTACATCCAAGCATGGAGGTAGGGCGAAGGAGAAAATGCTCTACCCTAATTGCATACGCAACGCGAGTATACAAATATGACTTGGCAACTAATTGTAAAGGCATAGACCAACAAAGGCCATCTCGGCAGGGCGTACTCTTTCATGTTCCATCGCCGACACAAGAGCGGGGCCGCTCAGTTGAACAAGATATGACATGGCTCAGAAAGGTATATCCCCGATGCGCGTGGTTTGGTACCTGTGGAGACGAAAAACAAAGGATGAGGCGATCTCAACCGAAATTCTGAGTATTTCAGTCCAAAAAAAATCGGAGAATCGGAGATTAGCATGTTCCAAGAGGACACAATGACAATTACACCAAACTTGACAGTGCCCGAAGTTGCCCGTTTTCTCAATTTTGTCCAAAGTTGTATATTTACACAGCCATTGTAATGTTGTTAAGAGATGATGGTAAAAAAAATTTGGCATTTGTTTATAAAAGGCATCCCAATTGGCAAGAGGTGGGAATTAAATTTGGAAAACAATTGGATATGGAACCACATGCACAGGTCAAGTTCAAGGTCACCTAGAGTTCACAAAAGGTCAGGATGAGGTCAAATACATTAAGTCGCTATAATAAAGATGCATAACTCTAACACACATAAACATTTCATAGATATATTGGTGTCAACATTACATTTCGACGTAATCAAAGAGGGTCTTCATTTAAAGGGACCGAGGAATTTTCTGAGGATACAATTGTTTCTAAATTTGCATTGGTGTGTTAGAATACCAACCGAGCACATCTCGTACAGTTTAGTGAACAAACGAAAGAAAAAACAAAAAAGTAAGTTTTGAACTTCCTGCTGTGCCTGATCGGGCTCCATAAAAAAGCACACTGGATATCTGTTCATGCAAGCATGAAAAATACAAAGCATATTATTCCATGAAGATGGCTTTTAAGGCTTATTCCCTCCAGTTTGATTTAAATATTACTAATATAAAATTGTTTAAAAAAATGGGAGGAGCATATTTTGGTGGAAATGTCCTCTTATCTCTTTAGCTTAAACATTAACATAACCGTGAACATTTCTTGAAGAGATACAGGGGGACATCGCTCACGGGGGATACATTTCGGTGAATTGTTTGAAAAATGTTACAATGTCATATAAATTTAATCACCAAAGCCACAAAACTCAGAATAATTGGATTTATATATTTTATACTTTTACAACTGTGCGGTCAACATTTTAAAGGGAAACACATCATAGTGCTGGGTCTGGGGGCATGAATACATAGTTTGGGTCATGAAGGGGGTAGCGGTAGAGGTCAAAATAGGCCAGGTAGAAAACACACACAGCGGTATGAATTTAGGAATCTTGAATTTTATGGGCAGAAGCACTCAAGTGAGTACAATGGGCCTAGAGGTAGGAGAGACGGAGACAAGCTCTATTAAACGCAAAATAGCACATTTTGTGACGAGCGCCCCAAGTTTTAAAATAATTGAGGATTTAGATTTTTAAACGGGTGCTGGTAACTGGCTATACAGGATAACATGTGAATGGTTAAGCTCGAAAATGTCTATGTGTCACAAACGAAGGAATTTTGCTATTAAAATCATTATTCTTCGGAGATCTCCGATAATTATTCAACGGCGCTGGACACGCCTTTCAAATGTGAAATATCCGGGAAGCAGCGCCATGTACGTGTCTACTCTCATCCATTATTAGTTGTTTATTGGTTCAGGAAAAGTCAAGTGTTAGAGGTTATTTTCTCAAGGTGGCAATATTTCATCATGACGGACATAAAGTAGCATTTCTAGCTCTGCTGTTAAGTCCAATTGGGATTCCCAATTCTAATGAAAAAAATAGCGATTTTATGATAAATACCATTTTTTAGATTCTCGTTCTCAGGTATAGGTTCCTAGACAAATACCAACTTCTGAACTTTGCCAAAATATCAAATTTTGAAAACCACACTGTTTTGTCGGCTTCGGTACTTTTGTACCTCTTAGCCGAAAATATTATTCATATTTGGGTTTTATATATTCACCATAATTTCTGCATTTGTTGTATGATGTTATAATCGTTGTTGTGCATGTATGTAAGTCTGTATATTAATTTTTATTTTTTGCTCTTGACTTGGGGAAACCTTATTGGTATGGTCTAATCTCTTAGGATATTACTCGTAAAACCTTTAAAGTTCACTTTTTAAAAAGCATGGCAAATAATTGAATGACGCGAAATGTCGTTAATTGTCCATTTCCAGGGCATTACAAAATTAAAATGTTTGCGGTATGACAAATTAAATGACGAATTATGAGTTAATAATTGTTTTAAACTTTTAATTGTTGCATTGTCAATTACACCAACATGTCGGGCAGAGTTTACGTTTTCTCAATTGAGATGGATAGTTAATATAATAGAAATACATACAGTTTATCGTATTCATTGAAAATGCATGAGTAAGTTCCTGTTGAATATGAAAATTTGCTTCTCCAAAAATACTTGAATATCATAAAATAAACCTTGCTCCGTCAGACCGAAACTACTCTATGTTGAGTAGGTAGATATAGTGCGTCCAGGAGGACTATAAAAGTTACACTCATTCACTAGGCCGAAGTGAATGCATATACTCACTCACACCACGCAAACAACTCACGCCCGTGTAAGTATACCAATCCATTCCTCCTAAGTTTAGTTATTCTGGCTGTGTGCATTGTGGAATAGTATTGAAATTAGAAGTTAATTGCAAACACAAATCCATTATATAATTCTATAAGTTTTATGTTATGGCAACTTCATTACAGTTTCAGAGAGCA
Organism: Ophioderma brevispina; assembly: GCA_023653785.1. Lineage (NCBI taxonomy): Eukaryota > Metazoa > Echinodermata > Ophiuroidea > Amphilepidida > Ophiodermatidae > Ophioderma > Ophioderma brevispina. Next base: position 9,891 of record JAMKCH010018106.1, read on the forward strand.
TGGTGCACTCTTTTTGAATAAAAAAAAGGTTGGTGCGATTATGGGTTCGGGTTATTTAGTTTTAGATTGCGATGGCTGAATCCTGTGATATATAACTAGTATTTTACAACAACAATCGTTGACTATAAAATCCTATGGTTTGAGCCAGGTTCTGGCGGGGTGGCACATAGGAAGCTTGGTATTATCATCATTATTTATTTATTTCTATAGTTCAGACCTTGTTTTTAAGATTGCTTTATTTTATTTAACGGGAGGAACCCATCCCCAAATCTACCTCCTAATTATTGTGAAGAAGGTCGAAGGGATAAAACATTTATGTGTGTTGTTTTCCCCTTTGTAGTATTTTTCCAAGAATACGACTCCAGTGTATAGTTAATAGTGACACAAAAGGGAAAAAAATATTAAAAAAAATGGAAAACGTGTGTGTAATGCTCACGGGAAATTAATTTTAAAAGTTTTATGAGACTAAAATCGAAGTTTAAATAATTGATTTCCCTTTGGTCTTCTCAAAATTATCCGATGGGATTACAGCTAATTTTATTTCAAAATAGCGAATTGTATAGCAGAATGAACTTGAAATATTTAATGTCATAAACCCAGGGTATGGGGACATAAAAGGCGCACAAATTTAGGAATCGAGCTTTTATCAAATTTATAGTTTGAAGAAAAGCGTCACACATATTCTACCATTTTGGTTATTAATGAACTTTGTATTCTAAAAACATAAACGTTTATTTTTCAGGAAGAGAATCAAAATACGCCGTATTTTAATTTTTGTATCCTATTGTTTTTGTTTTTTATTTCGAACCTAGCAACTGCAATTGCTTGCGCATTGCAGGTACCAATATTTCCATATTTCTATGTATTGGCGGGTTTAAATTTTCAAAAAGGGAAAATATTTAAAACTTAAAAAAAGAAAAATTTAAAAAACATCAAATTAAAACTGATTATGTTTACAAATACGAAGTCTGTTTTTTTGGTGATTTCAAAAAAGAAATCCTGTGAAGAAAATATGTTAAAACATACGACCACTGTTTTCGGATTCCGTGCCTTAGTCCTTCTAAAAATGTTCCTCTTCGACATAGCCAGCATTTCAACACAAACCGTCAATGTCCACCACTTAAAAGATCCCTTAATGTTTTCTTTTGTCATTTTAGTAATTGTTGTTTTCTACACCGTCAATCTGATGATAATATCCTTCACAAGTGCTGCTTTCTCTGTGTCTATGAATCGATCCTATTATCATTGGTATCGTGATAGCCATATAAAAGAACGTTCATTCTGATAAAGTACACGTTACCTTTTCCCATTTCGCTAACCCATCAAATGAATACACAAACAAAGCGACGGAAAAATCTACGTGAACAGTACCGCTTTATAAATTGCACGCTAAATTGGAGCGTGTGAAGAGTGAGTTGATCAGTCGTTGCAGTTCACTTGCGCCCTCTACTATGTGTTCTATTCATATTTTGCTTCAGATTCTTCAATTTAATAGATACCTTGAGCTCTCATACCTGAACATAAAACGTGGAAGTATTTTGTTTGATCGATTCATCAACAAACGAACTCTACAGGAGGCTAGCATATGTACTGTTATCAAATGCTATCATTCTTTTATACAAGCACAATAGCAACATGCATCGGGCGTTCAGGAAAGTCATTTAATGTCAATTACTTGTCGGCTTACATGAACACATTGTATGCTTAAAATTAAAAATATTTGACATTCTCAAATAGATCAATTAAAAAAATAGGGTTTCAAAATTTAATGTCTTCATGTGGAGATCTACAAAAATGTGATTAGGAGCATTGAAGAGTTATGTGGGAATGTTTTATATCAGTACCTTAAAGGTAATTAAAGTTGTTCCTAAAACACTACGCTAATGCACTCTCCCTTAATCTATTTCCTAATATTAACATCAATCTATATATAGATATACTTAATAATACTACTTTTCTTTTCTTTGAGAGCACTGTTAATATTTTAATCAACTGGCAATCTTCTAATTTGTTTATTTCAATGTCATGTGTGCGTTGCGAATCGCCTTGGAAGAAAAGGCAAGGAAGAAGGCTTATACAATGACCATCAAACGTACAGAAGTTCCAACTATCCCTGTGTTTTCAATCTATGTGAGGCATTAACTTTTCGGTTTTACTTTCACCTTCTTTTCGATTGATATGACCACCTGTTGAACAATTTTTTAAGACCCATCAAAATGGCAGGTTTTTTACAAAAATATTCAAATTTTTTTGTGATCCCTATTAAACAGGGACGCATCCTCCCACTTTTTCATGCACCCCACTTTCTCGATGAAAAAGGTATCCCCTCGGACACAACTAAACACTCACTCTCACGCTCATTTCTGTTATTTCGGTTGTAAATTTTAAAACCATAATTATTAGACAGCGGAATAGGTGGTTACTTTATTTCAACGAACTTATTATTTTCCCGCCTTTTTAGATATCAGTCACCTACAATCCATAATAATTAATCTTGTTAAGAACTATTTAAAATGCATTTAGAGTAATTCATCAAAGGCCAATATAAAGATATGATCCAACAGTGGACGGAACCACGGGGAGAATTGTGTTTTGGCCCCCCCCCCCCCCACCCATGCGTTTTGTGTCCCTGCCCTGCCGTGCCCTCCCTCCCCAAACGAAATGTCTTGGTTACAACCACTGGATAAACAAACGGTCCTCATATGTTCCAGCCTGAAAAAAATTGTTCATTTGGTTTACAATAAGTCAGGGCAAACAGACTTGTCCACGGGAGCATCATTTTTCTTAAGCTCAGTCACACATCCGTTGTTTTGCTTAGAAAACACTTCCTCCGCTGGCTCAAGACTGTTGCCCGATGACCAATTTTTCGAAAATCGTGAGGCAGTTTTCCCTTTTTCATAGTAGTTTGGGCAGGTCTGGGACTGTTCTGTACAATCTGTAGTTCTTTGCGAAAAAATTATTTGCTAAAAAACTGTCTTCCAGACTGTCAAAAAACGGGTGCCGATTGACCATTTTTCGTGAGTAATTTCGTGAGTAATTTTCCTTTTTTCAAGGCGTCTTTTTTGGCCCGAGTGTCCTGTACAGTCCTTCTGCAGTCTTGTGTGGGGCGGAAGAGCACGTGCCAAATTTTGAAACAAAAAACGGTCCCACAATCGGGCGCGGGTTTTGGAATCGGGAAGGTCCGGAGAGCAACATGTCACAAACTGTGCTGTCCATTTATAAGGTTTTGGCGACTGATTGGGAACATGGAAAAAGTGGCCATGCTTTGAATCTTTTGATTTTCTGATGGTGTCGCCTACTGCGCGGCGATTGAGCATCTCTTTGTCTTGTAAAGGTAGTCACACAGAAGACAGAGCTCCAGACCCAAAACCACTTCCCGACTACACCAGAGACCGCATTTTTCAAAATCGCCTACAGTCTTTGTTCAAACTTGCAAAATTTACAATTTTTAAATCCGACCAGGGAGATTAGTCTGCGATTATTCCCCCGTCGTCAAACTAGACCCAGGGATGCATGAAACGCAGAGCAGTAGGGCGACAAGCATCATGGAATCATGGATCCAGCATGTTACTTGGCGACGCCACTTGTTTTCAGTCCCCTATTATCTCGCGACGTTGAAACGACGGCACAAGTTTTGACATGTCCGCTGTCAAGACTGCTGGTCGATTGGTCGCCGAATTATTGACGCGCCAGCAAGGGCCGCGTCACATGAATACACAAACCTACGACGCGACCCCAACCTCATCCCAACTACACAGACCACATTATCCAATCGGTCGCCTGCAGTCCTTGTTCAATTACAAGACAAGAGATGCTCAATCGCCGCGCAGTTGCGACAGCATGTACTTGTTCAGTTCCAATCAGTCCGCAGACCTTACACTACAGCACAAGTTTGCTGTCAATACTGCAATTCGGCAATTATCTTCTGTAGTCGCCGAAGTTTCTGGTCGCGATTCATCATGTCCAGTGGGTGGCTTGCATTTCTCCTCCGCTTCACAGAGAAAACTCTTTTTAAAAAAGTTTAAACAGTTGTTTAAATTTTAAACAGTTGTTTACACCGGGTGAACTGAACAGTTTTTTAAGTTCACCCGGTAAACAACTTGTTTAAACTTTTAAACACTGTTTAACTTTTTAAACAGCTTTTTTCTGTTTTGTGAGCATATCAGTGTCCGACCATTTCCAACTGCAACACACCCACTCATTATGCGGCACCACTCTCGGCTACCGCTTTCAAACAGCTTCATGTGTTCAAGCCGACCTTTCCGATTCCAAAACCCCACGATTTTTTTTTTTGAGCTGGAAGAAAAAATCCTGGCGTTTTTTTTTCACATTGCCACGTGCCCCGAGCCCCACACAAGACTGCAGAAGACATTACAGGCTCCCATACTTGGCCAAAACTATCACCTGAAAAGGCAAATACTACTACCGATTTTCGACAAAAAATTGCCAATCGGCCCAATCTTGAGCAGTCTGGAAGCGGTTTTCCTGCAATAATGGTAAACTACAGACGAGTTGCACAGAACAAGGCCCAACTTGCCAGAACTACACATAACAGAAAAACTAGGCTCACAATGTCGAAATTGGACATCGCCACCAGTCGGAGCAGTCTGGAAGTGGTTTCTAGCAAAAATCTGCTGTTTGACTGGCTTAAGTTTTGTGGAAGTTTGAACAGGACAGCCGGCCGATTTTTTGAAAAATGTGGTCTTGTGTAGTTGGGTAGAGGTCGGGTCGCGTCGCGTGTTGTCTCCATGTGACTGTACCTTTCCTTTGGCGTCAACAACTTGGCGACCACTCGACGAGCAGTCTTGACTGAAGATCATGACCTTTAATTTTTCATAGCAAATCAGACTCGTTTGTTATCACGGTAAAAGAGCGTGTCACTAAAATGCTGCCCTCACTTAAATACAGACTGGAGTCAAGTACTTATTTTGACTTTGGGTCAATTAGAACTATAGTTATCTAAAGAATTATTAGTGCTACTGTTTTTCGTACTGATATCTGTCACTGTTACAAAAGTTGTCTCCATCCATGTGTTAAAGGTTGAAGGTGCAAATAATAATGCACCCAAGGTCCTCTCTTAAATCCTTAAGACTTATTTTTAAGTCTAACACGAACTGCCATAGTGACAAAACCTTTTTGACTTAAAAATTTAAATTCCGTGTAAAAGACTTACTTAAAATAGTCCTTTTGAATTTCAAAATAAACCTATAAATGAGTTAAAAACGTTTAAATAAAAATCAGTTTAAAGATTTATATTTGAATCTAAAGGAATTGTGTTTTACATCCCAAAAGGTTCTTCACTAATTTTCAGTCACCTTAAGACTTAAAAAATAAATGATGAATTAAGAGAGTTGGTGCTATTAATTTCACTAGCTCTTAATCAAGATACCCCCGTTAATCCTTTAGCGGTAGAGTTTTCATACATTTTACTAAAAAAAATCACACAATTTTAATATCCTGACCTTTAATGTTACATGAAAATTTTCTTGAAGATGTGCATTCTTGTATCGTATTAAAAAAGCTATGTTTATCATAAAATCGGATAGTGTCCCTTTAAAACAAGAATTTCACCATTTTCCACCAACTTATCAATTTTGCATGCAGCAGATTTGAACTCAGCACCCTCGAATTGACCTAAAACACCTCTCAGATCTTTTAGTGTATCTTGAGTAGGGTTCAACCTTATTTTGAGCCTTTTAGGCTTGATGGATCCCCATAGTATTAGAGGTCTCCAGTGGTTACCATGTAATTCTAAAGGTTTACTGTATTTACTACAATTTTGAAAATCATTTCATTGAAAATTAAATTGCGTTCCCTTTATGAGACGATAGCGGTATGGAGGCTGATCGACGATTGAATTGAATTGAATTATGTAACTTGCACCTTGTGATAAACATATACACCTGGAACACGTGCACAGATGGAACGAAGAAAATAGTGCGACAAGTAATCACGTATTAACTTGCAAAAGATTGCGATGCATGAAACCAGAATATTCATTCCTTTGGGAAATATTGGAAAACAAAATGAAGTTATTTACATGCATATCAGCAAACAATACATCAGCGTTTCTTATTTGTAGTTGGTCTAATAAAGCCTAAGGAAAATTGTTATCAATAGTGATTTTTTGTCTATGTGCAATATATTTGACTTTTAACAATGTATGAATAATTTTATGATTCCATGTGCAATATTAATGACAATCGCTTTTTAAAACAATTTATATACATTTTATCATTGATGTGTTAATGCTTTTACAAACATTAACACACTTCTGTTCGTTTTAAATGTTTTCATGATGTAATGTAGAGCAGCCATATGCAGCGATCTACCAGATGAAATATGAGTATGGATAGGAAAAAACGTAATATGTGTCATTATTAGGCCTATGATATTCTTACCACGAAATTGTACAATAACTAATGAATAAACAAATAACTCTACCTTTATATATTTATAGAAGGATTTGAGGTTGTTGGAAGGACTTATCATCACAAGTAACAAAGTGTTTACGTGATATACTATTGAAATGGATTTTAATCATTAATAAAGCGGTTACCCTAAAAGGCAGATTGTTTGTCCATCAGTAGATCAATTTGCACACTTTAAACTGATACGAATTTATTTCACACTTTTACTCCCTCGCAATATGTGTTACATTTACTAAAGTGAAGGTTATATTTGGTTTACTATTTCTATTCGTCAGTGACATGACAGTTTTGGATGTGATTTAGATACCTGCGGCATTTGCCTATTATATGACATCATTCTACATTGTTGTTTTTTTCCATTCCATCGTAGATGGTCTAATGTCAAATTGGCCACCTCTCAAAATTTAGTCAATATTCCATGGACATTATCTAGTGTGAAGACTTCATTTCGGGTATTACATATCTGACAGAATAAAGCTCTATAATCATTGAAGTCTGTCTTTGCACTAGCCAAGTTTTGTGCAGTTTTAAAATGTCTAAAAATGCACTGATTATATTAAGAAAGTGACGTAACTGATATGTTTTGTGCCATTTGGACAGCAATTTTAAGGCAATCTACTCTGCGCTTGTGAAGTTCACCTCAACTGGCCCACTATCTGCCGTACCGACTATAGAGCAATTCGTGTTGGGCATTTCGATGCACTTTAAGTTCAGTGATTCAGTAAAAGAAGTTCGGGTAACCAAAATGTTGAAATTATGGTAATTTGGTGAATTTTTGAAAATTGAACTTGGGCATGATATCGTTATATTCCTCTGTGAGAGTTTTAAATATGAAAGCAAGTGCAGTGTCGATATTACTTTCTGACTAACCAAGACTCTCAAAACATTCATATATTTTGTACGCGGTCATTGGTTTCATTGCAATATAAGGCGATGACAAAATGGCAAAAGAAAGACTGGAAAAGTTTTTGACGTTGGCTACATATTCTTTTTTATATTTTATCTTTACCTCAGAATGTCACAGAGGGATCAAATAATCTACGTTTTATAAATCAAATCTCAAATAATTTCTGATCAAATCTCAAATAATTTCTGATCAAATCTCAAATAATTTCTGATCAAATCTAAATCTAAGTACTTGAATTAAATCATTGAAATAGATAAATAAATATCTAATGATAAAGACCAATAATCGTTGGTAATACAGCTACAGAATGTTAGAAATGAAAAACAAAACCAAAATTAAAAAAATGCCGGCGGAATATTTCCAACTGGGTTGGTCTTTATATTTATATATCTTAAGTTAATTTAGGCGTTTTTCCATATTTCTTACTAATTTGAAGCTATTCCAAGAAAAAAAAATAGTCGTTAACTTACCTAATTTGTACAGCGATGAAGAAGTAACAATTTATTTTGAAAGGATATACACCATCATTAAACTATTCTTTCTTACCCACTCGTTATGCATTGTAACATCAAGAATAAGAGTAGAATAATATTTTTGGCGGGTGAGTTTTTCCTTCTGAATCTATAACGTATGCCGAAGCTTCTACAAATAAAAATTGATTACAATCGTGATTCACCAGTCATAAGCAAACAATAAATCCTGCTGTATATGTTAAAGTCATACAATTTTCATTCTGGAAATCCAAGTATTTCAATTACTTTGGACATTTCATATGCCGATGGAATATTGTATCAGCGACACAGATTTAGGTTGGTTTCGTGGTCATTTATATAATACCTCATTTGCAGTACTAGATTTAGTAAGTTATATCCCATACATGCATGTAAATTGGTAGATATACATTGGTATTATATGATATCATATTACTGTGCCTGTCACAATCTAACGAAAAAATTCCTTTATGATAGGGATAATGAGGAATATCATATCCCATTCCTAAAAGTAGAATATGGATTTGTATTTGTCGAAGGGTGATTGAACAGCAAGGTTAGTATAATTGACAATTTCTTGTTTTAAGAAATGAATGAGATTTTCTATGTGACAACATTTACCGTATACAATTGCTTTTATCCTCCCGAGAGGTTTAAGTTTGTGAGGGACTTTCCCGAAAATGTTCCAATTTGAGATATTCGATTTTCAAACAATAGATATACATCTATAGCTAGCTGTCATCCAAAAACAGGACTGTATTTTCACATGTTTACGTCACTGAGACGAGTGATGAAGTAACTAAAAGGAAATTAAATATTGATTTACTAGAAGTGAGAAATATTAATAATAAAACAAGAGGTCGACAAGTTATTTAATGGGATGATTATATACACCCAATTAAATTTTAATCAATAAATGGAATTGACAGTTGACATTATTCTTAAGCCGTGACTTTTTGTAAGCGTACTAATTTTGATAGCTTAACCCACTTATTACAGAGGAAAAGATTATGAGATGAACTTCCCTAGATTTTGCTGACACGCCAGATATCAGAGAGACAAAAACGCACCATATTGAAAAAATTCTCCATAGTTTCATTCCTTTATATTTGAGGGATATAATAGTATAAAATGTACTGGGTGTCCCCCAATAGCTTACGTGAAAGGTTTGACTTCAAATCAAAATTAAAAAAAGGAAAGCACGTTTTCACATTATTATGCAATCAATATAGTGCTTTTATACTCCAGGTGTTTACAGCTGCATTGCACACATTCTTGAACAGCTGTGGACATTCTATTGTTTACTTCCCTTTCCATTCTTATGCAATTGCCCCTTTAGCGACTTGGCGACATTCTTTTTAGTACTGGTACTAAATAGACATTGATGATACTTTTCTTCAGGTAACCTTTTTTGGATCCCTTGTGTATAACAGTTGTGTCAAAGTTAAACCAAGATAATACAAGAGGGAAAATAGAAATTTATTATATTAGCTTATAAATCAGGGATATGTGTAGAATTCCATTAAACTTTTTAGGAAAAAATCACTAAATTATTTTAAAAAATTAAGTATTTTTTTAATATTTGTCACACGGGCTCCAAAAATTGATATGCAGGTGATGTCGCGTTTACGTTCAACCCGCCTTTCAGCAAGAACGTCTCCACTAACATCGGGCGATCTTTCCTCAAGCTCATCGACAAACATTTCCCAGCCGGATCCAAACTCAACAAGATATTCAACTGGAACACCGTCAAGATCAGCTACAGCTGCATGCCCAATGTCGCCCAATTTTTTTTATTTAGACCTAGAAACTGCAATTTGCTTGCGCATTGCGAGGTACCAATATTTCCAGATTTCTTACAAGTGCATGTTTAAATTTTCAAAAATAAGAGAATAACCTCCAGACATTTGCCTCAGAATGTTAAAAACCACCAAATGAAAACGATGTGTCCTTGGTGTAAGATATTCATGAGTTAGACTAGAGTAAAGACTCTTTGAAAAAAAAAAAAAAATAAACGATATTAGCTGTACAATCCTTTTCATCCTTTGATCCTTTTAATAGAAGATTTCGTGTATAGGCTAAATCGTGCATTCTTACTGAAGGATGAACCATTAAAACAAAACTTGCCTATGTTAAAAATACATAGTCCAATGTTTTTTGGGATTTCAAAGAAAATCTGTGAAATGACAGATATTAACATAATTAGTATCGCTGTTTTCCGGATTCCGTAACATTGAGTTTTCCTTCCTAAAAAAATGCCCACTTGACAATGCCATAGCATTTTCAACACACAGTAATGTCCAACCACTTTTAAAGACCACTTAAGTTTTTCTATGCCATTTTAGTGATTGTTTGTTTTCTACCACACGTCATCTGATTGATAATATCCTTCAAAAGTGCTGTCTTTCCCATATGATCTATGATCGAGTCCTATTTTTTTGGTATCGTGATAGCTTATCTCAAAGCGTGCATGTCATTCTGATAAATACACGTTACCTTTAACAACCCTACGGCTTACCCCTTCAAAATAGAGACACAAAACACGGGAAAATCCCGTGAACAGTACCGTTTATAAATTGTACGCTAAATTGGAGCGTGTAAAGAAGAGTTGAAGCAGTCTTTTGCTTCATTTGCGCCCTCTACTATGTGCTCTATTCATATTTTGCTTCAGATTCGTCATTAATAGACACCTTAGCTCTCATACCTGAACATAAAATTGTAAGTATTTGTTTTTTTAAAATCATCGATTCATCACAAACGACTCTATCTACAAGGTGATCATAATTACTGTTATCAAATATATTATCCTTTTAGACAAAGCACAATAGCAACATCGGGCGTTCAGGAAAATCATTTAATGTCAACTACTAGTCGGCTTACCTTCCATATTGAAGAATTAAAATATTTGACATTCTCAAATGATTGGAAATAAAAAGATAGGCCTTTCCAAATTTAATGTCTTCATGTGGCGAATCTACACAAATGTGATTAGGAGCATTGAATAGTTTGCCCAATGTGGGAATATATCATTGTATTAAAGGTAATTAAAATTGCACTAAAAATACTCTTATGCCTCCCTTTCCTCTATTTCCTAATATTAGACATCGTAGATATCTGTACACATACTTTTCTTTTTATAAGCACTGTTAATACTTTAATCACTGGCAATCTTCTAATGTGTTTTTCAATGTCATCTGTGCATGGCTGATGGCCATGGAAGATAGACAAGGAAGATACAGGCTTATCAATGACCATCAAACGTCAATAATTTCAAGTAGCCCATTCGTGTTTCAATGTATGTGAGCATCACTTTACGGTTTACTTTCACCTTCTTCGATTTATATGACACCGGGGCAAACGAAGGCGACGTGGTAATCTCATGGGTTAGCAAGATGAACAGATCAGACAAACTCTTCCAGCTCATGTAAATTCTATGACGCGCAGACCTCGTCACACTGTTTGAAAATTCTCACTGAAATCCTTTTAGGAATTGCATTAGCCAAATATCGATGATACCAAAATGCAGACACGTAATTGGACTAAGTACCGCCAACAGGACAGCCACACGCACTTTAATGATTTAAAATTGTGTTTTGTTTGTTTGTTCGTATTCTAGAAAATTTTCCTCTTTGTCCATCCAAACTAGACGACAGAATAATACAGTTTGTATAAATGTCAGGGGCAAAAAAGAGCGGCAATGACCCCCCTGGGAAAGTTGCTGACACATGCAAGGCAGCTATGATAGAAAAGTATATTTTATATTGTGTTGCTAGCGACTTGAGGGGCATGTTTGACCTGTAAAGCGACGATCTAATTTTTTTATACATTTGTACAGGGATCAAAGGTAAACCAAGGTCTATTGTTTTGAAACCTAAACCACTTACTCATCTGGTCAAGAGAATTAAAATAGGGTATATGTAGGAATCGGTAATAGGTTTGCCTAGCTGACTGTTATTATATCAGTGTATAGCTCAGAACGTTGAAGGTCATCGTCTGGGTGGAATTCTTTCAGACTGCTCCGATTTTGACGAAACTAGTCTCAAATTGTTTTTCTGGTCATATCCTAGAACATAAATGCATACTTACGCCTGCATTTTTTGAAATGTTAGTATTAAATTAGATGTAAGCATAATGACCTCATACAATATGTAGACCATTGATACATTTTCACCCCTAATTACATGACTAAAATGTTGAAATGAGTGAAATTTAATTCAGCGTCTTTGGGGACTATATGAGAATTTGGGACCACTTTTACAAGAATCAGAACAACATAAAAAAAATTTTACCCCAGGATGACCTTGAACATTTATTTCCCCTGTACTATTTAACTATAGCCCACAGATAGGACAAACTATACTTATGTTAATCCTTATACATGACTAAAATGTTGGCATAGATTTCAGTATCTACTTTATAATTATTTATTCCCCCCCGTACAAACTGGCCTCTCTGCAAATATAAGTTCCCCCCGCTACTTATACTTCTAGACTTGATATTTTATTCTCTCATCAATTTCTTAATAATAACATCATAATTGTTTCTGTTTCATTTTTTTTTTTTTGAGTTCAAAACTTTTTTATTTCAATTTTCTCTCACTCGGTCGATAACTGAATTTTGGTCCCTGTAGTCCTCTGCACTTCACTTGGATTTTACTCTTATAGAAAACAAACAATCAAACAACCATCGGAATGGCTAATCAACTACATTTTTAAAACGAAGCCAGCCCAATGTGGAAATTAAAAGTGGGGATGATGGTAATAATGATTTTGATAATAATAATATCATAATGATTATCCATAGTAGCACCACTCACATTTTAACTAGCGATCTCTCCCATCTACAATGATAATCATTTTACATAAATATTCGGCTAGGACTGTATCTAAGACTACTTAATCTCCGTACAAATTACGTGGGAGGCTAGCGCAATGTTACATTCTTTAGATAACCATGATATGGGCTCAAGTTTTATGACAATGCCGTACTTCACAGACATTAGCTCACAATGCCCGTAACCTTGACATTCAACGCACTCCAAAAGCCTCTAAAACACGCCGCAGATCTCCTAGTTTTTATCTTTTTTCCTTTTTTCCAGTTTAAAAATTGTAACAGT
>JAMKCH010018107.1:0-31157 GCA_023653785.1 Ophioderma brevispina
AAGTTTAATCAGAAAAATTGAGGCCTATATAAACACATGAAAATTCCAAAAATGCCTAATTACCATATTTTATAATGTTTTTTTTCCTTAGCAACGCGTTTAGGCCTTAGTTACGGATATTTGCAAAGACCCTTACAGATAAAAAAAGGGAAACCTTTGGTTCTACAGACCAGGGAATCAGTCAAATACAACCACTTTTTACAAGGGATAAGGAAAGTAGTGTATGGCCTGCAAGAAAACTGGTATATGTTAATTGACTAGTATGTATCCGAAAACCTATTTGCCTATTTCTCAGTTTCTATTTTTTGACCAAAGGTCATTTTTGATGCACATATCTCCAGTTTTGTTTCTTCAAATAAAATGCCATTTGCCATAGTTGTTCTTAGATGTTACTGCTTGTACTGACGTTTTTTTATTTGTTAAAATTCTACCCCCTGTTTGGAGTTAATAGCATTAAACATATTAATGAGCTTTGAAATTCCTGCAATTTTCCTATTTTGAATATTAATCAAACCTTTTCATAAATAAAATCGTCATACAAAAGGCAAATTGTGTAATTATCAAATACCAGTTTTTCATGTTGATATGTTGTCACTTGGTCAAGAGAACGCATCAAATTTCTCAAAATGGAAACCATTTGCCGCCATAGTGCTCTCTCATTTGCATAAGAGATTCAGAAAGTGTCGGACATTTGCAACATAATTCCACTATACCCTTATATTTATTATGAAAGTACAGAAATGTTTCAATTAAGACTTTAGGTTTGATTAGGATCTTTCTACCTTAAACTGGTCCATAGTGTGGATTCCAGTCACTAGGGAGTCATACACAAAGTGCAGTGAATCTGTAGGGAAGGTAACAGGCAAACATGTTGGACATTGTTAAAGGGGGGGGTTGGAACAAATTGAATTATGAAGTTTCATCTTGATTGAATAACCCCAATCTGTTTATGTTTCACATCAATATTTCCAATCCCGTTTTAATAGTGATTTAAATATTTTGTAAGGTCCCTATAATACTGTTAAATTAAATATTGTCGCCACTGGGCACATTTGCTCACAACATACAACCAAATGTTTAGCCCTAAGATTGACAGGCAAATAAGAAAAAGAGAGCCACCTTCAGACACCAATATTTTTTACCACTTTGGTAAATCTGAGGTCGGCAAACAAGTGGGAAATCACAGAATTAAAGGGCTTCGTGATCCTCGACCTCGTCCCCCCGACTTACCTCAGAAAAGTTGAGACCTTTTTATGCATCGAACCATCGGCTAAGTATATTATGTGTGCCCATCTGACGTCCAATGAATTGGCTCTGCAGAAGTTGCAATTTGTATTTTCCTGTCCGTACGGACAGAAATTACTGTCAGTGGTCTCTGGGAGATTGTGAATAGTAACTTTGCTCGTAACCACCAAAGCGCAAGATCATATCACTGAAAAATTTGGTAAAATAAGCTTTTTCTCAAGATATCGATAGCGAACCTAACAAAACAGTAGGGGTTAGAATCACGAAATGCACCTTGACTTGCATACCTCAGTCATGCATGCATTTTGCGTTGTATCTTTGTTGAGGCAGTCATTGTGAGGAGAAAACACTATTTCCATTGATTTTCCCAACCGTTGCATTATGTTACATTGAAAGATGATGCACAATCAGAATGTTTAGAATTTTTACCAAAGGCTAGTATAGTAGCCACTGCGTTGTGAAGATAACATAAAAACATGGTTTTCACGGACATTATGTTTGTAATTCAAAAATAAAAAGTAATTGGAATACACCGAAAAACACTTTACTTAATTCCTACACATGTTTAGCAACAAGAAACCATTTGCATTTGGAAGATTCAAGGTGCTAAGTGTTGTTTATAATTTTGAGTTGTGTTTTTGGACATCAAGTTTCTCCATTTTTATGTCACTGCAGAATTGCGAAGGCACATAGGGATTAACCCTGGTCGTATGTCTGTGTATATGTTTGTGTCGTGCATCTGTGTGTGTGTCTGCGTTTGTGTGTGTCCTTGGTCAAAATGCTCACCCTTAATTGCATGCCATATGATTCTGTAAGGGCTAAGATGCGGTAACCTTGGTGGAAAGGAGGGGTGACATTTTGGTGACCTTGTGTGACCTTGCTGACCTCATGTGAACCTTTGTCCCCCCCCCCTTCACCAAACTGTGACGGCAGACTACACTCGCAGTCCCCGGATATCCGATGTATTTTTTAATGTTTGAAGGACAATATCTCATAGAAAAAAATGGAAAGCATGGTAGATATATATGTCCAAATGCAGCTCAACGACTCCTATCAAAATCCTGGGGGGGGGGCGGGGGCACTCACTTTAAAAGTGACGGGGATCTAGTCCAACATGGATGTCATTTTGTATATACAGAATTTGTTGAAATTGTGCTCATTGGGTACTGGGAAGCAAATAAATTTACACAAAAGTTTAAAATTAAAGTTGAAAAATCGGGTCATTGGGTACTGGGACTATGACAACTCTGGCATGATTCTGCATTGAGTATTGAGATGGTCAAAAAGGAGGTCCTTTGACCTACACAGTGAATGCCCTACTCACATATGGAGTGCCCCCCAAAATATATTACATTTGTTCCAATAAACTTTGTGTTAACAGTTTTATTCCGTAACTAAAGACCCAAAATATCTGGAAATGCACGTTTTCATGAAAATCGGCCACATATACTGAAATTAACTCAAAACTGGGAACATGAAAATTTAGATTTATTTTAGTTCGATTTTGAAGCATAACCTCTCCCGGGAGGGACTGGAGGAGTGAGGGAAGAGGGGAACAAGACAAGTCGCAAATTCGGGTGGATTTCGCACCCAGGGCCCTTCGGGCCCCAGCCCTTGACCCGGGATAGCACTCTACGGCTGTGTCGCTGGCCCGGCCTCGATTTCGTGCCTGTATGAGTCTTGGTTCATGACGTCATCGCTACTTTCTGGACTTATTGCATTTTTCTCAATTAACACAGTGATTTTGGTAGATTTTAGCTGTGCTTAGGGTTAATCTACACTTGTGCTTGATAATATATCTCCACCACTATATCTTCGGCTTTTTAAATTTTCGTTATTAACACACCCCTCCGAATAAGCCATATACCCCCACAATATGCGTAAAGACTATAGATGGGAGGAGAAAAAGTTACCACTAACAGATTATGGCACACACATGACACACACGTGGACCACTGTTTCTTGCTCACCGATGGAAGCCACATTCCAAGCAGTACACTTTTATCAGAGTGATTTGCAGATTGTAGTTTGAAAGCAGTTCCCTAGGGAATATGGATATCATCAGAAATGTGAGTGATGCTGGTGCACTAATGCGACTGCCCTATAAGCATTAATGTTTGCACTTTTTCCAGTGAAATCACACATTTGTTCAAATTAGAATTACTGCACTAGCTTGCACTCATGAGCAAACTGCCCATATGCCTACTATTGTATGATTTTATGATATGCAACAGGACCTTTCAGCGGACATGCAGTTCAACGATAATACAGTGTGTCCAAAAAAAAGTACATGAAAGAGTAGCATTTCAAAAAACAAAACCCACACAAGCCCACTCATGTGTTTGCAAACAACCCACATGCTTTACTGACCAATGGCAAATAAGGAATATCCTCTACGGAGTAAACCACATGCCAAACTTAACCAGCAAACTGTGGTCATTGAACCAGGACCGTACATAGGATTTATTATTTTTTTTGGGGGAAGCGGTGGCGGGACTTCGAAACGTGGACCTTTTTTTTGAAAACTCGTGAGTGGACATTTTTTTGTTAAAAGTGCACCTAACCCCTCTAAAATGGTCCTTTTTGTACTTTTTGAGCATTTTACACAAAAATGGGCTTCTTGTCCAAAATTGTCTAAATTGTGGACTTTCTATCAAAAAATTCAGCAAAAAGTGGACCTTTTTGTAAATGTGGGGGGGGGGTGACTGCACCCCGCAACCCCCCTGCGTATGGGCCTGCAATCGAACAACTTACACTATCCAAATTGGAACTTACTTCCTACCAACCCCCTCAAGTGGTGTCAAGTGGGCTCCATTATACATGCTTTTGCAGTATGTATTTTCCTTAGCTCTTTGGAAAATGCAGTGTGGCGGTTTCATTTATGTGTCCACATTTGCCAGTGAACACATGCACAGTAAACACACCTTCGCTAAACGTGCACAAACACAGACACAATACACGTTCGCTAAATGTTCACAAAATAACTCACACACACCCAACACACAAGGCACAGTGCGTAATATTTCTAAAACTTCAGCTATTTGCATTGATTATGAGGAATAATCAACTTTTGAATGAAACAAAATTCAACATAAAAGGACGGTAGAGTATTTATGGTATTTACTAAATTGAAAAAAAAATTTTAAAAAATCTTGGCTGAAAGTGTATTTTGGTTTGGAGACGTGGAATTATGATTGAATAGCCTTACCACTCAGATGAAGGCATAGAAAGTCAGGTGAATGAAATTCCTGAAATTTGTTAACAGTTGGGGATATTATATCTTTAGAGGGGAAGAAAAAGTACCGTACATAAATTGGGTGTAAAATAATTAATATTTTGCACAAAAGCGCAGCTTTTTTAGAATCACAGATCTTTTCGTGTATCCACAGTGGCCATGGTGGCTGACAGAGAGAGAGGGAGGAGAGGGGGAGACCACCCCTATTTCTTTAACACAAGAAAACACACGCCGGAGTCGATTTCCACAGCATCCCTCTATTTGACCTTTGTGGTTTTAATATCAATGAGTATGATTCTATGATATTAATGTCATAGACACATTTGTTGATTAAGTGTCGCAACTTAAAAGTTTGCCTACAGATTACCTGGATGTCTTTGGGCCTCGTATTAATCTGTTTTTGGGGTATGTTATTTTTATTGTAAAATATCTGTATTCTTCCAATGCCTAGACTGTCATTTGTGAGCAAATTGAAGAAATTTCATTTTTTGGAAAAAAATATGCCAGTGCCCGCTTTAAGAGCAATACGTGACTTTTTATGGAGTCTCTTACGCACAGTTGGAGAGATTTCTCCTGCTTTCATTGTTCACTTCATGGCAAATATGCAAAATTTGGTTAAACACGCTAGCATTGATGAAGAAGCACAAGATCGTAAAAACTTAGGTCAATATCGAGACCCACATTCAGATTTTTTGTTTACGTTGCTGGCCTATTCAATAACATAGACATTGACTTCTGGTTAAAGACACTATCATGATTTATCCGAAAGAGTCAAACATTTGAATTTGCAGAATAGCTTAAATGTGAAGGAAATTCTGGTAAAAAGCTCATAAGTTACTTTTTCCAACTGAAGAAATTGACGAAAATGAAGAAACGGCAGTGTTTCAAAGATTGGAATCTCCATGCAATTAACGTGTTGTAGTAAGTGTCCCCGTTCGGACAGCATGTACATAATTTTCGATTTTGCTTAACTAGTTGCTTCTGGTCCTTGATTGCAGATTGTTTTGGTGTACCCCCATACTTTGTTACAAATATGCAAAAATCTGATTTTCCAATAATTTTTCGATTTTCTGATTGTAAACAAATCACTGATTTAGTATGATTCTGTGGACAGGTGCACTTTAAGCAGGTGAGGTGTGTAACCTCGTTGATTTCCCATTAGTTTTCTCACTGTTCTTTAAAGGCTGACTCACATATTTACCTGAGGAGGCACCCTCAATTTTCCAACCAATCATGTTTTTTGCAATACATAAATGGCTTGTCGCACATACTAAATATATAGCGCTGTGTGAAATATCTAATCCTTCAAATCGAGTCCCTCTATTGACAAGCACAACTTTTTTTACACAATTCTGGATCCGGAAGTTTTGTTGTACACCGTATCCTATGGCACCTCCTTCTAATATACACAAATGGTTTACTGCATCAAAATGAAAATCTGATTCATCCACTTTGGAATTGAACATTTTAGGTGACTATCCTTATTCTGTTGACTAATTTTAATTACACACAAAAAAAGTTATATTTTGAATCTCTGAGTCAGCCCTTAAGTGCAGGTACATTTGGAAACCATTGAGGGGGTGCAGTCATATTTAATTCCCAACAGTTTCTCGCTCTATTACTGTGTACAAGCAGAGATGCCAA
Source organism: Ophioderma brevispina (assembly GCA_023653785.1). NCBI lineage: Eukaryota > Metazoa > Echinodermata > Ophiuroidea > Amphilepidida > Ophiodermatidae > Ophioderma > Ophioderma brevispina. Next base: position 6,125 of record JAMKCH010018107.1, read on the forward strand.
ACTTCCCGTTTTCCCACGTCGACTCCCTTTTTTTCGTTTTTCTCCCGTCGCCCTTTTGCTAGAAAATCTCCCGAGTATTCCGAATTTAAGGAAAGAAAATAACTAAATACAAACAATAAATTTAAGGAAAGAGGAACATATCTTTCAGAGAATAAAAGACACATAGATTTAAAATTTTCAATTAATAAGTCTGTAAACGGTTTCCAACATAGGCCTCCCGACTTTCGTATGGTCCTCACATTAATATTTTTGCATTTAACCATGTAACTGCTGTATGCTAAATGTCTTCTGATAGTATTTTAGTTTAATTCTTAACTTCCACAGTGCAAAGGGATATAACAACAAACAATACATTGTTTTTGAAGTTTTCAAGCTTTAGAAGTTCAGGCCTTGATACTTTTTCATGTAAAAAATATCCATATGGACTTTAGTTCCTACTGACAGTTCCTTAGATGGGGCTGTCGGACGCGAAGCTCTTCCATATTTTCTGGAAAAGCTGTATTTTCAAGAGCTCTATCTCACGATGCAGTTCATATGTGCATAGGGTTTTAGTTGTCAATTATGAGCCTTTAAAGTTTAGACTTAAAGTTTTGATGTGCTACTGTAGTTTAAACAATATTCTCCATGGGTTGATTCATAGTCATACTCGGTTCCTTTGGTGGGGATTGTCAGATGGGCAGAATCAATATTATTTTTCCGGAGAGGTATTTCAAAGGAGCTCTCTAATGAGCAGTTGTCAAATTATGATCCTTCAAAATTGAGAATTTTAAAAAAAAAAAAAAAAAAAAAAAAAAAATTCTCAGATGGACTTAGTTTCTAACTGACAGTTCCTTAATGGGCTGTCGAACTCGAGCTCCGTCCATTTTTTCTGGAAAGAGTAATATAAAGAGCGCTACCATGATGCAATCCATATGTATATAGGTAGCTTAGTTTTCAAGTTATGAAGCTTTAAAGTTTAGCCTTTTACATATAACCAACCTTGAGTCAAAATACTGATTTTGTCTGTGGAAATACGGAAAGCTGTATTCCAAAGTTGGCATGTCTGTATTTAAGGCCTCCAAAGTGCTTTAAAGGCAAATAGAAATGCCGGAGCTTTGGGGCTTCGCGCCCCGGGCCCCCTGGACCCTATCCTTTTGCCCCCTGGACCCCCGTCCGGAGGGGCTCGGTCGCGCAAGCGCTCCCTCGCCAAATCTCCCTTTTTTTAAATTCCATGTTTGGGTATCTCTGTGGTAAGGATGGCAATTTTCGTATGTACTATATTTTCGCGATTTTTAACAGTTTTGCCAAATGCGGCGAGAAATTTAATTTCACGGTATTGCCATCAGTGCAATACAAGCTGTTGAAAAAAGTTATTTTCGCAGTTTTTATTTTAAGTTTTTATGTTCACTCCCGAAATTCGCGAAAATAAAAACACTCACAAAAATTTTCCCTTTCAGTACTCTAAGTGCAGTTGCATTGTAACTATGGAACCATTGAACCAGAGATGGCTGCAATGACTTCCCCGATTTCTCTGTCCTTGTTGAGGCACATTGGAAATCAGGGAGAGGCCCATTGCATTCAAGATGCAGCATCATATGAATTATGTGGTTTTGCTATTAACTGTGCCATGGCACGTCAAGTGTGCGTAACGCAAAATGTGTGAAAAAATGGCACCTGAACCAAAAATTGATATTTTCAAGTCTCTAATGACTACCCCCACTATAATTAACTCATGCATTTCAGACTACAATACTCATTTGATATCTGATTTCCTGGGATTACAGAATGTGAAATTATTTAGGGACAATATGCAGACTAATCAAACTCCAGATCAAATTGATGAAAGTAATTTTCCACAGATTAAGACATCAAAGTCAAAAGGAAGATGATGTGTCTTATGACAGGGGGTATCCTTGAAGTTTGTGTTTGAAGGGATGAGGTAAAAAGTGAACCAAAATTGTTACCATCTTCTCAAGAAAATGAAACTAGTATACTATTGCTACTACCTTTGAGCTACAACGTTTTAATCCACCAAGGACAGAGTTCAAAGAATTTTACATGTACATACATTGGCATGATCTGACCTTGTGCAATCTGGGTATGATACAATAATAAAATTCCCTTTTAAAAGGAACAGGGTGATCAAAAGTGAAACTGTTAAAGGCACTATCAGTGAATTTCTAAATCGAGAAAATCATCAAAAATCAGATTTTTGCATATTTGTAACAAGTACAAGTATCTTAACATATCTTGCAAATGATAAGACCAGGAGCAACCTAATAACGACAAAATCGGACATTTTAGTCATTACTGTCCGTACGGACACCTACTACTACATGTAATTCAATGGAGATTCCTATCTTTGAACACTGCCGTTTTCTTCCTTTTCTGGCAATTCTTCAGTTGGAAAAGGAAATTTATGATGATTCTACAGATTTATCCTTCACTTTTAAGCTATTCCTGCAATTTCAAATATTTTGACTCATTTGGGTCAATCACCGATAGTGTCTTTAAGAAGTAATTATGAATGGGTAATTTATAAGGGTAGCATTCAGTTCAAGTGGACATAATAGTTAAAAGGGCTAGATTATACAGGTGAACTTTTGCTGATGTGTATTCTAAATAATAATTCCTAGTTCCGTTTCCAGTCCTTTGCATTTTCAATGAAAATTAGTGCCCCCCCCCCACAAAAAAGAACATCCATACAATGCTACATCTGCCCCTTATGGAATATTACTCTCACATCACTGAAATTACTTATTGATAGATTGCAGAAGAAAGTAATGTCTCCTTAGGATTGTTGAACCTGTAGAAGCTAGCATTGTTCTGGAGCACAGAAGGAACTTTGCCTCTCTGTGTCTAGCTGTTCTACTGGCACCCCCCAGGGGTCCTCAAGTTTGCTTTGGGTAGGGACGTGCCTCTGAGAGTCTGGAAGAAGTACCCATATCTATACCAATTTTTGCCTTAAAGGGCTATAGCTATACCAGAGATGCAGATTTTAGGTCAAATTTAATACACATTTTCCATTTTCCTCTCAAAATTTGGACCTTTTTAGCAAAGTTGGAAAAGTTTGGCTTCAGATTGAGAAAATTTGACTAATTACTGAACAATTTTTGGAAATTTCAGGTTCTGATTGAAGAAAGTTGACAAATTTTTCAACAAATGTTTTCAAGACAGCAGTAAAGCAGTTCTTCTATACTTCTTAAACTTCGAAGTACAAAGTAAATTCATCGATGCGCTGCACAGCATTATGGCACCTTACCACAAAAATGCACTTATACACTCTTAGGCGCAGTCTAAATCACGTGTGATTAAGACACAGCGCATGATGTACCAACAAAACAAATCTCTTACACTGATACATAAAATACTGGTCATATAAGTCGACAAATACCAGGCATTCCTGGTGAGACTTGTATGGGAGTTTATTGATTACTTGGTAACTCTAGGTTTACAGAGTATATCTGGATCAAAACTTTAAATTTTATTCTATCTCTATTTTATTATACCCCTTTTTCTATCAGGTGGTTTTAGTATTGAATGTAGGTAATATTGTCGTCGACATCATCTCCTCCTCCACCAATTTCATATAAATTGGTAGAAATTGCTCAAACTTACCCATACTTTTAGTTCAACCAGGAACTTAAAGTGACAGGAGCTAGGAGGAGATTTTTTTTTAGGATATGAATTTCTCTCAAATTTCACTGGATCGGTTGTAGACCACCTACCGAGAACGTTTGGAAGGTTTATTGGACAAACAGGCGCAAAAGAAAACCGCAAACCTTGTTTTGAAATAGCCTGCTATTGTAATCGTTCCCCTTAGAAAACCATGCTTTTGACTTTCTGTCGTGCACGACAGAACTACTAAATCATCATCTTATTACATAAAGACGGCGTATTCAGCTTATTCACTTCAGGTGTGATCTAATACATTGGTAAGCATTCCAAATATGTAAAAAACCTAGGTTCAAGGAAAAATTGGGGGCGCTTCTTTCTGAAAATCTCCTCATGTCTCTTTAAATACTGGGAATTCATGAGCTACTGTTCCCTTTAACTAAATACCCCTTCCGTGTACGTCCCAATTAACTCATTACTAAACCTGGTAAATACCATCCAACAGAAATAAAGATATCTTCCGGCAAATCAAAAATACGATATTGAGATGATAGGCCACAAAAACAGATGTCATTTTGTGCACTAATGTTGAATGATGATTTGATTGTAGGTGTAGACAGTTTAGATTACGGATGTATGTTCAGGATTAAGGATGGATGATATTACAACAAAAAGATTTTAACAGGGTGTAACCAAAAAGTAAATAAAGTGGCAGAGTAATTTTAAGCAAATTTTGTCTCAAATGATACCATTTCACCTAAAACATGAGTTTTAAGTCTAAAAAAAAGCAAAAAAAAAAAAAAAAAGATCTTGCCGTTATTGCTTATGCTGATTTATCTTCACAACATTGTTAATTAAGCTAATTGTTTGGTTAATTTTGTAACAAAGTACATGCTTTACATAAGTTGCTCTTTGAGCCACTGACAACCATGATAATGTTCACATAGATCAAACTACATCAATACATACCAGCAAATATAGGTCACATGGTGTGATATCAGAGTATGGCTCAACTCAAAAGACTAAACAAGTACAGTGACAAAATATTCTAAAAATGATTCTTTTGTGTTGTCTGCTTGTAGATCAAGATTACTTTGGTAGCACATGTGCGAATTTGTGTATGTGTTAGTGTGTGCTAAAAATATTAACAATTTTTCGATGTTGAGATTTTGATACTACCGTATTGTTCCTAATAAACGCCCCAGGGGGTGCATTTTTCAAAAGGGGGGGGGGCGTTTATTACAGTCAAAAATGGAAAGTCAAAAATCCCCGCAAAATCACCTTACACAGTTTACCCTTGATGCAGGACAACCCAAGTCCTCTGGACTGTTCCTGTTAATTCTTTAGAATGGGCATGAACACGCTTATTTTCGCTGATTACCAATAATACAAACGAACAAGCAGGTGGACGCTGTTTTCACACCTACCGAGGTCAAAGTTAATTAAACTATTACAACTGTGCACTACTACTGTGTTAAATACGTCATACTCGTCATAGCAACTACGAACATGCTATAGCCAATGCTATTTTGGAAGCCATTTTGGAAATCTGCAAAAAATACCGTGCCCGATTTTTGCGATGGTAAACTTTCTGAACAAACCACACGCCTGACAATGTTCTTGGGTATCTAAGGATCGTTTTATAACAGAGGGTCACCTGGCAAAAATCAACGAGAAAGTGCATTTTTCCGTGCTGTAAGATTTAGTTATAATGGGCTTGGGTGGCCAGTTACCATTAGTGATGGATCATAAGCAGAAAGCATTGATGACAACAACGATTATGATATGGATTACGACCAGCCCGGCCATTAAATCATGTGATTTAGGTAAGCTTAACTCATTTTCTTGAATTGTTTTGTCCAAAAATTGTAGGGGGCGTTTATTAGAGCAGGGGCGTTTATTAGGAACAACACGGTATTAGGTTTCTTTTAGGTCATCCGATGTAATCGGAAAGACCTTATGGCAACATGATTCGTATGTGTGTGTCTGTGTGTGTGTGCACTGATACACGCAATCTTATGGGGATGTTTTTAAGCCTTATGGGGACGTTCTTTTCCTTGTGGGGACTTTTAAAAAAATTCTAAGTCCCCACAAGCTAATTAATATGTATTAGTCTTAGAGACAGCCCATCACCCTAATTTACATAATAACAGAATAAAGCATAATATAGTATTGCACTTTATTTCATTAAAGATGGCCTGACACCCAAAGACAGTTTAAGACAGTTGTCTAATATACTGGTTCATTTTGACACTAATAAGCCCAAAAAATGCACTCTCCTCCCGGGAGCGTGGGTGTGATGAGGGGATCACTAACCCATGCTCTTTGCAAAAGAGGACCTAGCTGCAAATGCGGGACTACCGCTAGGTGTATCAAATTCACAATAATCAAGTTCTAGTCCTGCTAGGGGTATTAAATTCAGTTGTGATTGTGACTGGTTCAATGATACAAATAGGAAAAATTAACCTAAACATATCAGCAAAATAACTCAGCGTGTAATTAGCACAAGTGTCATTTTTTTGTGTCACCTGCATTAAGGCAGGAAGACACATCGGGATCACTTTTTCCACTGTTGCTGTCTGTTGTTGTGATGTCTGTTGTTGATGTCTGTTGTGAAAAAGGGTTAACATTTGCCTGTAATATCCACATACTTTGATGGAATTCAACCATACTTCTGTCACAGGTGCAACTTGGCATCACCCATTTGTTGATGAGGTCAAAGGTCACATACCAAGGTAATGTGAGGTCAAATTGTAAAATAGGCTGAAAATGTAAAATTGATCTCATTTAAAAAGTTGAAGTTCAATTGGAACCAAACTTGGGTCATAGGTGCAACATGGGATCCCTAATTTGTTGATGAGGTCAAAGGTCACATACCAAAGTCAAAGGTCATGTGAGGTCAAGTTGTAAAATAGGCTGAAAATGTAAAATTGACCTCACTTGAAAAGTTGAAGTTCAGTTGGAACCAAACTTGCATCATAGGTGCAACATGGGATTCCTCATTTGTTGATGAGGTCAAAGGTCATGTGAGGTCAAGTTATAAAAATAGCTTCCTCTTCTCATCGTTTCCAACATGCGGTGAAAGATAAGCCTTATTTTTTAGCTGAAATGTAAATTGCCCTCACTGAAAAGTTGAGTTCAATTGGAACCAAACTTGTGTTTATGGAGTTTACATGCAAAACCCCTCATTTGGTTTTATGAGGTCAAAGTCACATATCAAGGTCAATGGTCATTGAAGGCCTCTCCTTCACAAACCGCGATTGCATGGCCCCAAGCGGTCCGTTGTATTTTTTTTGTATTTGCCTATTTTAAAGGTACATTGATATCAGGTCCGCAAGGTGTATATTCCACTGCAAATTGGTCTCGTTAGGGGCATATAGTCACTGAAAATTGGTCCCGTTTAGGGGGTCCCTTACCTTCTCTGAAACGGTTCATTTTGACACTAATAAACAAAAAAATACTCTCCCATACTGTTCAAAAAACAAAAAGAAACCTACCCTACCTACCGCCCCCCCCCATCACCCATCATCCTAAGACAGTTTAAGACATTGTCAAAGAAACTGATCATTTTGACACAAAAGCCCCCAAAAATAATGGGAAAAAACCTGCATTTGTCATTTTTAAGATAGTTGTCTAAGAAAACAGAGAGAAGAGAGAGAGAGCACTCGGATATCATAGGGACTTGACACTATCAAGCAAAAAAATATGAAAAAAACCCTGTAGTTGACACGCAATAACAATCAAACAAAAAATTTGAAATAATGTCATCCCGTCACACAAAGACGTTTAGACGCCACACCCAGGAATTTGTGCAGAAACGGTTCATTTTGACACTAATAAGCAAAAAAAAAAAAAGATAAACGGCATTGACGCTAAAGAAAAAAATTGTCGCCTGTTAAAACATTTTCCGTACAGCTAGCCCATCCCCAAGACGTTTAAGACAGTTGTGTAGAAACTTATTCATTTTGACATTAATAAGCAAAGAAAATGAAACTACGTCTTTCAATAACTAGATTCCGTTTTTTTTATTATTTCCAAAATATACGTTTCGAAAAAAATGTATGAAGAAAAGGTTATTCTTTATTGGACCCAACAAGATCATGGGTTCCAACTTGAAACTATTTCTTCTTTGATTTTTATTCAAGATTTGCGCTGAGTTTTTTGGCAAACGACAACAAAACTGTGTCCAGTTGAATATTGACTTATGACTCTGAACTTTTATGATCACCCATTCACGAACTATGGGCCTTCAAAGCATGTTACCGTGAACATTTATTGGTCGTGACCTTGCTTTGATTTCAGTGTTTGCGCGTGCATTAATGCATGGGCTTATAAATGACCGTGGGAATACTTCTACTTTTATGAGGACCTGTCTGCTGTATTTAATTGTATACGAAAATCACATTAGCTCTCCTGTATTGCCGTCTATTCAAGTTAATGCTGTTGGTGGAACCTTGATATCTTGTTTGTATTGCAAAAAATTCACTGCAATAACAACTTGACGGATTTGATCCAGTTTTGATAAAGTTGGCATTATTCATTTCAAACCAACATCCAAAGGTGTCGGACAATGACCTATGATCGTGAATCGCTCCTCTCACAACAACCTTTCTACCTACAAAGAGGAGTCAATGTAACCTTCCCAAAACGTAATTACTAATGGTACCCAACCTTCATTCGCATCATTTTCAAAACGGGGTGAAATACCGATTCAATAGATTGAAGTTTAAAATGTCCCATTCCTTTGGACATAAAATTGTCTTAGGTCCAAAGATATCCAACAACTTCTTTTTGTATTTATTTTCGATAACGTATATTTTTGGAAATCATTAATAAAAACCGGACCATCTAATTAATTGAACATAAGTAGAACTCCCTCAGATGATATAGCTGTAGCTATGATAACATAATTTAATATCGCAGGAACCTGATCCTTATTAGCGTGTTTTGAAGGGCCATTACCCAGTCCCCAATAGCCTCGTCCCCAGCACCCCAGATTGCCAAAAGTTGTCAATGCTCACATCAACAACTACAGTTTTTAGTGTGGGCCATCAACATGGCCATCTTTGTATTAAAGGCCCTTGTTCCTAGATCGCCAACAGCCTCGTACCCAGGAACCCCAGATTTTACTGAAGTGGTCAAAATTTTGATATCTGAAGAAATCTACTATTTTTCTCATTTCATTGTGAAATCTTAGGCTAAAGATGTGTGGTGTTGGAAGTTATGAGGGAAAATATGCCCCAGTTTGGTCGACCAATATTAAATTTTACTACTCCTGGGCTTAAAAAATCATGTTTTTAGCTCTCACATCAAAATGGATTTGAAATATCAACACAAAACTCTGGAGAGGGGTTTTGGGGTGATGGCCTTTCTATCTTTCTAACCGTTTTGTCGTCCTTACACACGCCCCGTACATTCATAAGTTCTTGCCATGATTTCATTACACAAATGCCCCAACAAACTGCGAAAGTTACTTTTGCTTCAGTGAAAATAGTCCACTATCAAACAACTCATCTGGTAGACCTTCTGGACAAAGGTCCACATAAATTAATTTATTTTCAGGACCCCTCCCGTATTTACATCCACAGATCAAGTACATGTTTTATTATGATGATATGTAGCGATTGATCGTCAAGAGTGGTGCCATTGCTCATTAATGTCCGCCCACAACAATCATCACCTTCATGTGGGAAATAACAGATATTCACATCAATCAAGAACAACTTTGCAGATTTGGTGAAAACATGTCAATTAAAAACGAGTGGTTTTTGGTCTTAGCACTTTAAACCCCTATGTTCCTCTATGTAAGTCTAGGTTTGTTTGGATGATGTTGATGTCGTCAAGTCTATTGCTGTTGCCTTGATTACATCACAAACCATGTACAAAAAAGTGGTTGTTCAGGTGCAGTTACTCTACCTATTATCATCCCCCCCCCCGGATCCCCCCTTCCAAAATCTGGATCTGGAGGTCCTTGTTCTGGGAAGCATGGCCCAGTGGTTAGGGTATTAGCCTGTGGTGCAAGATGTCCCCGGTTCTATTCCCAGCGGGGCCACTTGCTGAGATTTATAGGGGCTCCTTGCTAAAGATTTATCATGTTCTTTTAGAATTAAAATTCTTTCATCTGTATACAAGCTATTGATTAAAATTATAGAATTCACTCTTTCCCATGGCCGTTGGACTTAGGCAACTGAACATGATCATGATAAGCTTGCAGTCCCCGGGTACGAAAATATAATTACCTGTCTCATGATCACACTAAGTCTCCAAAAAGAGTTAAATGGTGAATTTACCCCGTCTGTCCCCAAGATGAGCCAAAATCATCTTGCTATATGGCTGATGCAGCCATTTGTTATTTGTAAAGTGAGAGGTATTTGTGGCACTAGCGGACAATTTGATTGGGGGTTTTATTCTAGCTTACATGATGTGATTAACCAATGGAAAAACATGGTAAGAAGAGCTTAAGGTGCATACATGCTTATAAAAGGTATTAATACAAGATTACATTATGGCATATAATAAGCCATAGATACTGTAAGAAAGATATAAAAAGCTCAAGGGTTAAAATAGGTACAAGTTTCCAACCTTACCTTACCACTTCTGCTGGGCAACTGATATTGTATGATTGTATGATGTTACGCAACGTGGCCGGGGGGGGGGGTCTCTAGTTTTGGTTGAATAATTATTATTTTTGTTTCTATAATCAGAAGTATACCCCATTGCTTGTTAGTTATACCTGAAACCAAAACTTTTGGCAAATTTACCACAAAGTTTTGGCAAAATTATACCACTTTTTCTCAAATCATTTAGTTTGAAATATTGCTATTGAGATATAAAAAAAATGTGAGTGATTTTTTCTGGAAAATATGGGAAAACATTTTGAAAAAAAAAAGTACTCATCCATAGCACTGTAAAAATGATTGATAACAGTTAATGAATATTATAGTACTTGATGTGTGAAAATACCAAAAATAATGAACATTTTATTAATTGTATGCAAATGCCTCCTATACTTTAGTACAATCAGGTATACAAATAAATGCATTTAATTGTTTTCAATCATTATGTCAGTGTCCCAAAACTGAACTTTGCAGGTGGAGCCCAAATTTGGTCACAGTTTATACAAAATCAAGGTGGCTCAACGAGCCAATTGTCCATATTATAGTGTATGTATCAGAAAGCTTCATGTGCCACGAAATTAAAAATTTTTAATGGATTTAGTAAAGAGGATTTAACCCTACCTTACCCCAATTATGTAGACGGGAGTCCATTCGAAGTCATGAAGACTGGAAAAGGGTGTGTGAATGGAAAGAAACTGGGCGTCACCACCCCCCTTTTAGGCCAAGGGTGTAACCAATCGATCCATCCCACAATGCCTGGTGCATTTGGGGATACAGTATAGGGCCCAGTTCAATGCATTATGGGGTTTTGGTTTGAAAACGACCCTCTGCCTTTGAGGTAAAGATATCCAACAGAGAACCTTTTTGTCAGTTAATATTGTGTTACCTTTCTGAACCAATGTCTGACCCTAAAATGACCAAAGACTGCAGACTAACATGTGGAGGTATTGAAGCTATAAGTAAGTCAACCACACACCCTTTTATGGGAAGGTAGTGACACATGAAACCTTTTTGGCAATAACATGGTGATCACCCTAAAATGATTAAAAATAAAAGACTGCAGACTATAGTGTTGGAGATGACTGGGCAGTGCTCACACAATCTTTTGATGGGACTCATTGGTAGCAACATGAGAACCTTTTTGGTCAGTATTATGCAAACAGTTACATTGCAAACCATTGTCCTGAAACCGTGACCCTAAACATGATTACAAGACTGCAGACTAAAGGGTGTGGGAGAGCATTGAAGCTGACCTTGAGGGGAAATATAGTGATATGGGAACCTTTTTGGTCCGTATAATTGTTGTTTACTTTCCAAACCATTCTGTCCCTAAAACAATTAAATGACTGCAGCTAAGAAGAATATGGAGGCATTGAAGCTGGCCTTTGAAGGGAAAGATAACTACATGGCAACCCTTTGGTCGGTAATATTGTGTTATCTTTCTGAACCAATGTCCGAACCCTAAAATGATTAAAGGACTGTAGACTAGAGTGTGGGAGGTATTAAAGCTGCGCAGTCCCAGCACCACATTTGAGGGAACTCATTGATATCCACATGGGAACCTTTTGGGTCAATAATAGTGTGTTACATTGCCAAACCAATGTCTGACCCTAACTGATCAAAAGACGCAAGTTAGAATGTGTGGACGTTATGGACAAATGACATTTGAAGGGAAAGATAGCCACATGGGAACCCCCTTTGGTCAGTAATGTTGTGTTACATTTCCAAACCAATGTCTGGACCCTAAAATTGCTAAAAGACTACAGACTAGAATATATATGGAGGCATTGAAGCTGGCCTTTCGTGACATTCTGTTGGTCTAAGTTCAACCGATAATCGTTATATCGGATATCGTATCGGGCCGATATACCCTATCGGTTTAAAATATCGGATCGGCCAAAAAAGAGGCTTTCCTTACGATATTTGAGAGAACCAAAAACGTCAGCAGCAGTCTCCCTTATGCTGAAATGAGTTTCAGTCTGTAATCCATATTAGAATTAGTATTTTTTAAAATGCAACAAGAAGAAAAATATCCTAATTGCAACATACTCAAATCAGAATGTCCAAGGAACATGTGAAAGTTAATTTTGTTAAGAATAACCCCCCTACAGCTAAAAAAAAAGAAAGCCATAGCTGTTAAAAAAAATTAAAGTACCATGATACTTCTTTGTAGTTTTATAATTTTCCTGGATCAACCCTTAAATTTACCCATTGCATTAACCATGGGAACAGTATAGGGTGAGTAAAAGAAATTATAAAATACAAAGCAATTATATTGTACTGTAATTTTTAACAGCTATTTGGCTTTTCTTTTTTTTAGCTGTATGGGGGTTATCTGAACAAAATTAACATTTCACAGTTCTTTGGACATTCTGATTTGAGTATGATGCAATTGGATATTTTCTTGTTGCATTTATACACAAAATACTAATTCTAAGATGGATTTTAAAAGAAAACCAAAACATAAATTTCAACATAAAGAGGGGACTGCTGCTGACGTTTTGGTTTCTCTCAAATCTCGGTAAGGAAAGCCATTTTTTAATGTATTTTATTACAATATAAATTCTCAAACAAATATCGGATCGGATATCGGCCGATAATTAAAAATGTAATATCGTTATCGGATCGGAAACAAAAAAAGGGGGGGGTGTCATTTCGGTTGACCCTTAGTTGTACATACGTCCGTCGGTAACTTAGTCTAAAGCTGTGCATATGGGCGATGAGATGTCTCCGAGCCCACGTCAGATTTTGGAGGCAACCGGTATAAAACTTGGGCAACTGGCAACATGTGTCGGTACATTCCCATCTTGTGCCTCCTCATCAACAAAATCCTGGCTATGCCACTGGGTATTGAAGCTGGCCTTTGAGAGGAAAGATAGCCACATGAGAACCTTTTTGGTCAGTAATATCTTGTTATCTTCACCACCAGTGTCCGACCCTGACATGATTAAAGGCAACCAGACTAAGGGTGTAAAGCCAGTGAAGCCTAGCAGTCACAGAACACATTGGGGAGATGATCCCAGAGTAGGGTTCTCCACACAATGATCATTTCAGAATGTGTTGCTAAATGGGCGTCATTTTTAACCTCTGGTATATTGAAGAACAGATACATGCAACTATGGTATAGTAGGATTGCCCATTTTTAAAAAAATCTACATTTCTTGGAAAATAGGCCCCAATTCGGTAATCTGGAGCCAAAATTTTCCCACTTTGTCAAAGAACAGTTGGATTTTTGAGGGAACAATTGCAATTTTTGTGATAAATGTGCCCAACATCTTTGTCTATACGAGGGTTGATTGATAAGTTCTACGCCTAAGGTAGAGAGTAGCTACAAGTTCCAATTTACACCATCATAGTTTAATTCTTAATTCTTCACATGAAAATTCAAAGGAGTTCCATGTAATACCTGTTCTATTTTTTAACTTGCAAGGTACTCAAACATTGAAGTTTGCCGGACCTATGCAGCCCAATTTAACCGAGAAATTTAAAAAGTTGAGGCGTTCCTATTTCATCTTTGGGAAGAAGATAGTAGTCAGACGGTGCCAAACTCGGGTGAATAGATGGAGTCTACCAGATTGAAGCCCCACTGAATGGATTGCAGGCATGGCTACCATAGACTTAAGGACTGCGGCATTGTCATGATCATAATGATGAAGAGCCCTACCGATGTCGCTTTCCTTCCTCTCCTCAACTTTCTAATTTTTCTCTCGTTAATTGCTTCATAGGTCCGGCAAAACTCTCAAGTTTGTTTTACCTGCAAGTTAAAAAATAGAATAGATATACACATGAAACTTCTGGAATCTTCATTTGAAGAATGAAACTGTAGATGATGTAATTTGAACTTGTGGTAGCATACTCGTTCTACCTTAGGCTTAGAACTTATCAATCACCCCCGTAGTTTGGTTCCTTTTTTTAGCAAAAATTGGTATGGATATAGGCTGGGGATATAGGCCCTACTTCCAGACTTCGGAGGCACACTCCTAGCCAACCCCACTTGTGGATGCAATATATCTAATGATTGGCAGTTTAGATTATGTTGCTTAAAATAAAATGCTACGTTGGTATGTATGTACGCACATGTGCACGCATGCATATGAGTGTATGTGGACACCCTGTATAAAATTTTTTGAAGTTCAGTTCATTATGTTGACTGACAGAATCTATCTTGTGAAAGTACCTGTTAATGGGTGGAACACCCGCCAGCGACAGACAATATTAAAAAACCTGAAGCTGGTGTTTCATTCAAATCAGCTTGACACCAGGGGGAAACATTAAGGTGTGCTATTAATCTGTTATAAACCCAGGGTTTCATCAGGAAATACTGGCATTTGTTTTCACCGTAATAATGCGGAGATTCAGTGCAATGGATGTCTGCGGCTGAGAAGATATCAGAAGCATCCCACAATGCATTTTTGAAGGCAGAAAGGGATTTGTCAAAAGTTCACCTTTTCCCCAAGGTGTGGGCCTTTTGCCATAAAGAAGGCAAGTTTTGTAGTTTTGGGATTGGGAACTTTTACTGAAATGTTAACTTTTTTCAAATTAAGGTCCTCTTTTTCCTTACTATACCCTCGCAAACACCATTTTATATTATTGAGGACTTTTTCGGATGGGGTTGGACACCAATTGTGCCATTTCCTATCCTGCCCTGGCTGTAGCTTGGTTTGCTTCTATATGAGTTAGTTGTAGCTTGGAATCTTTCTGGTGTGACTTTCGATATATTTTGCCCCTAGCACCCAGAGTCAACCAGTGGCATGTGCAGAGGGGGGCTTTGGTGCTCGAGCTTCCTGGGGC
Organism: Ophioderma brevispina; assembly: GCA_023653785.1. Classification (NCBI taxonomy): domain Eukaryota; kingdom Metazoa; phylum Echinodermata; class Ophiuroidea; order Amphilepidida; family Ophiodermatidae; genus Ophioderma; species Ophioderma brevispina. The sequence continues at coordinate 21,127 of JAMKCH010018107.1, forward strand.
CAGGACTCCCTCACTCTAACCAAGCATGTGAGGCACTGAGGGCAATGCATAACAGGCAGGGTGCATTTTTCAAGTCCCGTAAAACACTTTTGTTTACGCTAAGCAACGTTCCATCAAAAGACCTCAAATTATGATTAAACAGTTTGTAATTATGATTATTTTGTCCTGAGTACCATCCTTAGTCCGTGTCTGTTCAGTTTATATGAACTTTTTTTTTTTCAAAATGTGAAGTTATTTTTGAAACATTTTCATTGTATTTTTCAAGAGCTTGCCTTTTCATTCCTCCATATTTTTCGTAGCGTACCAACCGGTGGCAGGGGGGAAAGTTGTGCCCCCTCTGGCTCGAAAATGCAGGACGATATGGACCAAATATGCATTTTTCATCCCTCTTTCGGGAATTTCAACCAATTTCAGCCTAAATTGGGCAAAATTAAGGTCAATTTGGGCAAAATTTCGGCGCTCTTAGACGCACCATTAGGCTAATTCGACTTAATTGGAGCCAAATCACCGTGCTTACTACAATTTTTCCCCCCTCTGGCAGGATGACTTGGATATTTGCCCCCTCTGTATCGACTACCTCGGTCATGCCACTGATTGTTTTTGTCTATGCGATTTGCTTTCTAATGTTATTGACATGTTAGATACTCAAGTAAATTCCTTTTTGTTTTGATCAATCTCAGGGGCAAACTATCGACATGAACGCAGCAATGGCGTGAGATGGCCGAAACGTCACTATGGCCGTGAGATCATTGGTAACATGGATGCGCCCATCAGTTCCCTATTTTATTTTTGTCTTTAATTAGCTAATTAATTTATTGTATATCATCATTGTGAGAGCGTTTTCACACATTATTTATCACATATGTAAACTAAAATCGGTGTTTATGTCCCTTTAACTTTAACTATTTTAAATCATATGCCTACACAAAATATACACTGGCACAAAAAGTATCTCGCATGTTTTCAACATATTGTGTCACAATAGTCCCTCCCATTTTGAAAGATTTCGAAATATACATTTTATGTCTAGGGTCTTGCTCTTTCATTTAATACCTTGCTTTTAAAAAAGCTTCGTGTAAGAATGGCTGAGATAGACCGCCCGAAAGGCGCAAACCCCAACAACCAAAAGTTGCAGTTTTTGGATTTTTCAATGGCATTTGCAGTGTACTGGACACGAACACGCCGACCACAATTAATATTGCAAAAGGCTTTTCTGCTCATCAGTCGGAAAATTATTGTGTAAAATCAATACACATATTATGGCGTGTACCACACAGTGACCATTGCATTGAAAAATCCAAAAACTGTAACTTTTGGTTGGGGGGTTGCGTCTTCGGGCACTCTCCCCATCTCGCCATTTTGCATGCTTTTCAAGCTAGGGGTTAAATGAAAGAGAAAGGCTATAGGCCAAACCAAAATGCAGATTTTGAAACTTCAAAAATGGTCGACTTGTGCCCACAATACTCATTCGAAAAATGATGTACTGTCGAGATAATTTTTGTGCCAGGTGTATATATATTTCAAAATCTCCGCGTCTGACATTAAAGTTAAACAGGTAGCATATGAAAAAGAGCCTAACAGCACATTCAGGGGAGTACCTGAGTAATTGAAGCCGGAGGGAAAAAATATCAAATTGTCTTGGTGACTTGATCCAATATGTGAAATAAGACCAAATGTGCATGAAGTGCACAAAAAGTGGCTTTATATTTTCATATTTAATTGGTCAATTAGTATGATGAATCCAAGTCTGCACAAATATTGGAGGCCAAACATAATCTGATAAAATGATGATTTTTACCCAATATTATTGGCTTGACTATGAGGTTAAAATAGCAAGGCCCCAAACTGACCATTCTCGCCCAATATTTTTGCCAAACTATAGCGAACCAAACTTTGGGCTCAATCAATCCAATTTATACCACAAGGTGTTGTAAATTCCTAGAAAATCAGTGATAGAATACAATTTTTTTCCATTGCCTTTTTTGAGATGGCAAATGGTTGATAGTTCTGTCTTCGGTTTAATATGCAGTAGCGTAACCAGATCTTTGCAAGTGGGGGGGGGGGGCAGAGGGGTGCCGAGGCATTTTCTGAGGGGAAAATTTAGGTCCTTCTCCATAGACCAGTGTACAAAGGCCAGGTCATTTGGGGGGGCCTGGCTGGGGGCTCGGCTTCTGAGCAGGGGGCTCGTGCCCCCTGCCCCCCGCTGGTTACCCCACTGTCAAATGTATACAAGTTAGTGGATAAGAATTTTTAGGAGCTCACTTATGATCATAAGCTGAGTAAATGCGCAGGGGCTTGTGGAGAAGGCCAAATAAATCATCTGGTTCTAGCTACAGCTAGCGTATGGTGAGTATAGTTCCATTTTAAACACTGCAGACCCAAACTTGATGGTTTCTGGCAGAGTAGGTGCCATGACCAGGCAAGATGATAGCAAGTTTTCATTAAGTAGATATCATTCTTCTTCAGTGATAGAATCTTTTCCCCTCTGTCTTCTTCACTTGATGTATTCCAGATTAGTTTAGTCATATTTTGGCCCTAAAAATGTTGATTGCGCTATAGTGAAAATGACATATTACATTCCCATTGCACCATCCATCCCGGGGGGTACTCAGATTGGTTTGGCGGGGGGGGGGGGGGGAGTGCAGTGACCCTTCAAACACGTCCCCATTTCTAGGGTAATTTGTAGCAAAATGTACCCATTTCTAAGGATTTTGCTTGAAATATATACCCATTCTCTTCTTCTTTCCCCTCTTGGTTGCCCTCTGTTTAGCCAATATGACCATTTTTGTCCTGTTGTTTTCTAAGTCACAGCCAATCTCCACTTTTAAATTCTTGGGCTTATGAAGGATGTATTTATCTTTAGTTTTCTGTATATAACTTTGTGATTTATTATCTTGATTTTGTATGTGATGCTGGCAGGACTACTTGCCAATCCATTGTGCAGTGTATGTATGTGTGTGGGTGTATGTATATGTCACTAAAATGTTAATTTTTTTTTAATTGACATCAATGAAAAATTGAATTCAATTGAACCAAACTTGTGTCATAGGTGCACCATGGGATCCCGAGATGTTGATGAGGTCAAAGGTCACATTCCAAGGTCAAGTTGGAAAAATAGGCTAAAAACAATTCAAATATTCTACTGTGTGAGAAGGGCAGACGCGACCTTTCGTGCATGCACACGCTCGCGTCGCGCCAAGTTAACCAACATCGTGTACTGTAATGATTTGATTGATTGGTTTTATGCTAATTGAAGACAATTTGGCGATTCTTTCGAATTGGCAAAATATATATGTATATTAAAAAATTTAATTGTAGGCAAATAGTGTTCTGGTTCAAATTGTTAAATTCAAATAGCTTGTTTTAGCAATTAAAACAGCGAAATTAAGATAACTGCGAAATATGACACTCTAACGATATACCCTCATTTTGGCCCGGACTCGTGCCACGAAGTGAAAACAGTCTAGTTGGTTGAAGTGTTTCTAATATGATTTGTAACTAAAAGCATCATTTAGAGCATTTTAGAAATTCCAAATAGAAAGATTATCCACATAATGCAATAATTGTCCCAAATATCCTCAAAAGGTCGATTTAAACTGTTTTAAAATGGCAAAGTAATAGCGGGTTACACACACAGTAAAATTAGAAATTGACTTCCGATTTCTCTGATAACTCTGTGTGAGACCATCGCTGTTTCATTTGCCTGTTTGGTTTACCCTGAAAGTGAACGCTCTGTCCTTACACACAGAACTTTCCAACTTCAAACGACCAAACCTGGTTTAACAATTTTTCAGTCCTAAATAGGCTTGCGGGCGTTATCTTATTATTAAATGAAAAATAAAAGGTAACCAGTAGTATACACACTTTTAACTTGGATTAGGACCTTCGACAAAAAATCTTGTGATGATCCGTTAGCTGCATAACACGTTTTTGCTGTTGGAATTCGAATCACAGTCGTGTAAATTGAAATTCCAATGCGAAATTGCACGTGTTTTTTTTCCGACTGATGTTTTTTGTTAAATTTAAGTGTAAAGGAGGCTTGCGTGTGTTATGTTCACCTCAAATATTCAGAAAAAATATATATTTATTGTAGATTGCTAGAAGATGCGCGTAGGCTTGCGACAAAAATTCTACACTTTTGTTTTGTAGATATGGCATCGCCATACTGAATGCGTCCTTGTCTTATTCATTGTTAAATGTTGGGGTCAGTAAAATGTGGAGCTACGTGGAATACGGAACAGTGACAGAAAGTTTGTAAATTGGATGTAACATTGACCTCCATTGAACAGTGAAGTTCTAACTTGATCCTAAGTGGCAACTGGATCTCTCATTTGATTGATGAGGTTAAAGGTCTTTCCATGTCAAGTCAAGTGAGGTCAATTTGTAAGTAGGCTGGGTGGCCCACAAATTATATTCTTGTGTATTAGCATCCCGAAAGCCGAGAACCGCCATATTCTAGTCCACTTGTATTTTGTTAACAACAACTGGCAACGACCCCCTTACTTTTATTGAGACAGAAGCAGCTTTAGGGCTTAGAATTTTGTCTTGCCAAGTTGTAGGTTTGTCATTACAATATTTATAATGTTAGTCCCTAGCTTTCCCAGGCACCTGACTTGAAGAACAACTGGCTGCAAGTGTTTATAATAAATCTCAGACCGGACATCCTTGACTCCTAGAAGTGAGAAGTTAAGATTTCCTGCATGGTTGAAATGTGTTTTTAATTGAGATATAAGATAACAGTTTTTACCTAATAATAATACAACCAGACACTTAAAATAATTTTGGCTATTAGGGGGGCGTATGTGTTTAGCAACTAAACAGCGGGTACAGAAGCCCAGTTTTTGCAGCTTGTAAAGCTTTCATTGAGGTTAGATGGAGACCGAATACTCTGTTGCTATTAAAAGGGGGAAACTTTCAGCCATTTTAGACATGGAGGTTCGATTTTTAATTCCTCCTTAAGTCTGTGACGTTCTGCATTATCTTTTCCATACATTGTTGCTGTTCATCTCGTGTACAATGTTAGTATACCTGTGTTGATTTTTTTCTGCTGAATTCCTTTTTTTGTTTTAATGTAAAGAGATTTTGTATTGCTGCCTTGGTGATTTTTGAAAATGCAATAAATACTGTGAAGAACAAGTATTTGAAAAAACTGGCTGGTCGCCAGCTAATTTACAAGAAATAAGAACAACATTAAAAATACAACGCATTAAAGGAGTAGCTGGTTTTTCTTTCTAGTTTTAAGTTGCACTTTTATTACAGAACGAACATGTCTAAAAAGAAATCTCAATCCTGATTTGAAAGTAATGTTTTGATACATTGCATAAGATTGCATTCGAACCATTCACCTTGTTTACAACTTGATCTCCGTTGACCTTTGGACCTTGGTGTGGTGGCATTTGACCTCACATAGTTCTAAGCTTTATATTTAACATAGGTTACCGTCCTGTCATTTCAACTAAAGAAAATAGAAAAAACGCCCAAATTGGGCGCAAAATAATGTGTTGAAACTGAATCCCCAAGTTATAAGCTTTAATTTAACATAAGTTACACCTTCCTTTCATTTCAAATAAAGAATAGAAAACTCCCAATTGGGCGCAAATGTGTTAAAACTGAATCCCCAAGTTATAAGCTTTAATTTAACATAGGTTCACCTTCCTATCATTTAATAAAGAAATCGAAAACTCCCAATTGGGTGCAAATGTGACAAACTGAATCCCCAAGTTATAAACTTTAATTTAACATAGGTTACACCTTCCTGTCACTTCAAATAAAAGAAAATAGAAAAAACGCCCATTGGGCGCAAAATGTTTAAAATAACTGAATCCCCAAGTTATAAGCTTTAATTTAACATAGTTTATACCTTCCTGTCATTCAATAAAGAAAATAGAAAAAACGCCCGATTGGGCGAAAAATGTTTAACCTGAACCCCAAGTATAGCGTTACTTTAACATAGGTTTACAACCTTCCTACCTTTTAATAAAGAAAATAGAAAAAACGCCTAATTAGGCGCAAATGTGGACAAACTGAATCCCCAGTATAAGCTTTACTTCACAAGGTTACCACCTCCTTTCATGTAAATCTAAGAAAATAGAAAAACGGCCCATTGGGCGCAAAATGTGTTAAAACTGATGCCAGTTATAAGCTTAACTTATCATAGGTTACACCTTCCTTCTTTCCCAATAAAGAAAATAGAACAACGGCCCAATTTGGGGCGCAAAATCTTAAAACTGAATCCCCAGTTTATAAACTTTAATTTAACATAGTTATCCATTCCTGTCATTTCAAATAAAGAATAGAAAAACCCCACTTTGGCGCAAAATGTGTTAAAACTGAATCCCCCCCCAAGTTATAAGCTTATAATTTAACATATGTTTACACCTTCCTGTCCATTGTCAAATAAAGAAAATAAAAAAAACGCCCATTTAGGCGCAAAGGGGAACAAACTGAATTCCCCAAGTTATAAGCTGATTCAACATAGGTTAACCTTCCTGTCATTTCAATAAGACAATAGCAAACGCCCATTGGGTGCGCAAAATGTGTTAAAACTGAATCCCCAAGTTATAAGCTTTAATTTAAAACATGGTTATACCCTTCTATCATTTTAATAAAAAAATAAGCAAAACGCCCATTGGGCGCAAAATGTGTTAAAACTGAATCCTCAATTTTTAAGCTTTAATTTAATGAGGTACACCTTCCTGTCTTTTTCAATAAAGATGTTACCTAAAACTTTGTCTTAAATAATACCAACCAATACATTGACACGCTCTTCAATCATTACGGATATAATCTACATGGCCTGATCACTTTCTTACTTATAACTTCCCTATTTGTTACTCACCTTTATCTATCCCTGCAACGTTGTTTTAACAAAACTCCCATCAAACTTAAGTCGTCACAGAGACTAAATCAAAGAAATGCTGTTTTAAAGGCATTTCAAACATGCAATGATGTTATTCTTTGTCTGAAATGCATCGCATTACACACCCACCTAAAACATCCAAAATTAATAGTAGTACGTAGATCAATTTTCATAAAAGAAACCTTTATGAAAGACCTTCAGCTATAAAAATTGACTTCCTTCGGCATTTTTGAGAGCAGTGGTTTCCTATAGGCGGGTCGCTAAGGCGACCCTACAAAAAAAACAGTGGTACCTATAACAAGAAAGACTGTTGTATTATGTACAATGTGGGAAATGTTTCCTAACCTTATAGTGTATGCTTCATCATCTTGGGATGTAGATTTACTTTTGACTGCTCTTGAGCGGAAAATGGTGCAAAGTACCAAAAGTGAATTGAAAAGAAATCCGGTCCCCGAAGGGCAGTATTTTGCACTAACCAATCAAATAATGCGGCCAATTACCCTAGATCAACATTTGTGGGGTTTAAAGCTTTGATTGAAACGGTAGCTTCAAGTGAGAGGGGCATTTCATGTTTTGTAAACAAATTGAGGGTTTTATGCCAAGAAGCCCCGATCAGTATGAGCTGCCATTTGGTCAGTTGTGTTTCTTATTAAGTGTGATACCTCCAAATCTAACATGTGGCAGCTTTTGCAATGTGGGGCCTTTTTGTCATAAACTTCAATTTGTTTTACAAAACATGAAAAGTGCTCCTCTCACTTGACCTTCCTTTTCAATCAAGCGCTCACCCACAATATAAAAGATATATAATGATAGAAGTAATTGGCAGCATATTTTGAGATGGTTAAGTACAATGATTAAGGTTACCCAGTGGCATACCAACCAGGAGGGAGGCAGGTTCCTTCCACCTGGCCGAGTTGAATTGAAAAACTGTTGCATTTTTTTCACAATTTTTTTTTAGGGATGCAATCATTTTGGGCCCAATTTGGATGATTAATGTAATGGGGCAATTTTCAATGCTTTCACATAATTTGGTCTCATTTAACTCTTGTTGGAGGAGGTCACTCGGAGTGACTTGTGAATTTTTTGCTCATAGCTTTGTTATACCACTGGAGTGCCATATCTTTGTAATTAGCATCCAATATCAAGATGACATAGAATAGTGCCTTTTCATAAATTTTGTAAATGGACTAATTTTCAGTTCAGGCACTTAACACATGCACATTTGTGTCCATTTAGCACTTATTATTCGGTCACTGGGAAAAACCCGCAGAATGGTGCAGAAAAGCGCTGATTTAGCATGAATGTCAGTTTTTTAACTATCCCGATTTTCCCTCCAAATATTTTCCAAGGAGGCACTCTACTGCCCCGGTGCCTCCTCCTCCACTCCACATGGTTGGCCCCTGGGATGTGCCTCCACACTGTCTCACACTATCTTCACAACCACTTTTACACAAATTTTATCACAAGAAGAAGGCCCCACTCGATATGCCATTCATATACTATTGCCTATTTTGAGCAGAGTTTAACCAAATCATCCCCCCTATGCCCCTGGAGGCCAATGACTGAAGTTAATCATTTCTTCACATAAATTCCTATAGGATCTTGTAGTAGATCATAGGATTTCCTTAGATTCTGCCTGTTATTTCCTTGCAGCGGTGCACCACACTCTTGTTTTGTAAACTTGATAAAATGTAATCTTACAGTTGACAAATAGTTATAATGGTCCAAGCAATCCAATTAAAATTTTTGCTTAAAAAACAATCCTGACACAGGATTAATTGACTATTATAGGACAAGAAGCAACCTATAGGAGAAAATTGGAAATTTTAGTTATTACTGGCTATACGTACCTTACTACAACAACACTTTATTGCATGGAGATTTTGATCTTTGACCTTGCTGTTCACTTTCTTTTCTGTCAATTCTGCAGTTTGGAAAAAGTAAAATTAAGCAATTCTCAACAGATTATCCTTCACTTTAAGTTTGAAGCAGTCCTGGTCCTGCAAATTTCAAATATTTTGACTCTTCTTGTCGGATACTTCCTGATCGTGTCCTTTTAACTGTGTAAGTCTGTGGGCAAGACCAAGGTGAATTTGTAGTTTCTGAGAAAATATGAGATGGTTGATTTGCTATATTTTGCAAATAAAATATTTTAATTTGGTTATTCCTAGAGTAGATATAATCAATATTTTGGTTAAACCCTTAATATTGGAGTTGCTGAGGATGGAATGGTGCAACCACTTTTTTTCGGAGGTGAACAATTTCAATGGCCATATGTCAAGTTCGGATATTCATTTTTGTTGTCGGTAATGGGTGTTTTCTTACGTGCCCCATTTACGTGTGTTAGTGTCATCATCAAACTCCCATGGGAAAGTGGTTTACTGTGTTGGGTTTCCTAGGAGGCCCCCCCCCACTTTCAGACTTCTTTTAAGGTCTTGACATATACATTGACTGAGAGTCAGTTACTTATGAGATTGGCCTTCATGTCAGCTAAGAACTCTGCTATGCCGTGACTGCGGCCAGAGGTTGCTGGGGTTCCACTCGATTCTGGTCGGTTTGTCAGTCTTTGTCAAGCCTGCAATATTCCAACTTGCGGTAAGCTCCAAACAGATCATGATGAACAGACGTGAAAATTACTTACGGTAATTGGCAGACCATCACAGTCAGAGGCCTGAGGGTACTTGTTCCAATGCATTTTTAACAACTAGTGAACCAAAAATTATGAGCCCTTTTACTCTGCATAAACACTATCACCAAACAAACATCAACAATCAACAAACATCAATATCAAACAATGATATCTGATTTGAATGAGTAACTGCTTTTTCAAAGGTCAGTCATATCATTACTGTGAGGCATGGGTGATATGCCAATTCAAAGTTTTCCGGCAGTGGCCTATCCTTTGGGCAACCATGCCCAACTATGCATATGGCCACCATTAGCTCTCCGAGCTGAGGCCCTTTCATAGGTTGCTCTTCTTTTTTCATTCTACCAGGGTAACCATGGCCTAACCCTTGCTCATCAGAATTTCCTTAGAAACCTGATGGGAGTGATGGTTGAAGCCGCCGACACTCGGCCCTGGGACAGTAGTACTGGTTTACCCAGGATACCAGTAGCAGGCCCTCAAAGGAAACATTAGGTTTGTATGCACAAAAAGTTAAACCAGTTTAAG
>JAMKCH010018108.1:0-23348 GCA_023653785.1 Ophioderma brevispina
TTACAAAGTAAAAATATACAATACCTCAGTCAACGTACTAAAAATCGGAAGCAAATACAGAGCTTACTTTACTGCAGCAGTTCGAGGTCAGCGCCACAGTCCTAATATTTATATTAATTTTGGAACTTGACCTCGGTAGGTGCGACGCAGCATCCTCCAACTCGAACCGTTTTTTATTGGTAATCAGCGAAAATAAGGTTTCATACCATCTAAATAAGTTACCAAGAACAGCCAGAGGCCTTGGGATGTACCGTTACACAGAATGTGATCAGTCTGTGGTTGGTGTTAACCAGGAAAAAAAAATTTGGATAAAAAATGTTTGACAAGCATAACCCTCAAAGTTAACTCGATTATTTTCTGCAATGACAGACATTGCAATTCATTTTATGCTGGACAAATTGTCCAAACCTAATTAATTTGAAAGACACATTAGCAAACAACGGTAAAAAATTAAGTGTGGAAACTTGTTGTTTTCCTTTTTCAGATCATGGATGCTACCAGGAAAGGCAATGTCTCTCCCGTTTCATTACCTTAGTTGTGATCCAATTGCTGAAAACACCAAAAGGTAAGTCAACAGCTTGGTTTCGCTTATTAATCCAGCAATTCCTCTGAATTGATGGATTATTGTAATCGAGAGCGGCGTGTTTATATGTCGGCTATTATTTGCGAAACTAGCGCCGTTTTATGTCCGTTTTTCCCCCAAAATTGGCAAATGTTCTGGAGGTAATGGGGGTCTTGCCGTAGTGTTTATTTTTGGAATTTATGACGGGAGGCAATGTGGGGGGACTTTTGTATCTTTTGTCAAGGTGGACATCATCTGATCAATGCTGGTCGTCTTCTACTGAATGCTATTGGTTTATTGTGCACTACTTAACCGGGTCTAGTGGGGTTCTTCGGGCGAAAAGAAATGGTGATTTGTTTACCAAATTACCATATCTACCAAGGGCTTACAAGGGACTGAGGTCAACCACAAGTGCGAGTTCATTTGATTGAGTTAGATTTAGTGTAAAACAAATTCCCTGGAGGAAGGTCGCCCGACTATAATTGAGATGACACAAACAAAGAAGGTTTTACTGGAGATCAGACTTAAGTTATGTAATAAACTCGGGGTATTTTGCAACAAGTCTCAAGCTATTTTCAGCAAAAGTTAATTTGCATACTTTAGTTAAGCAAAACTTCAAAAATATTAAGTCAGTACCTTTAGCAAATTTGGTATAGGGGGTATCGTCTTTGCAGAGGCAGCCTTGTGTCACCATGATGGATGTATACGGACTATGAAATAGTGTTTATGGTATAGGATGGTGAAAAGTTGGGGTTGTGGTTTCGACGGCAAAGTTAGAATTTTTAGTTAGTGTATATTGGTTATATTTTGGAGGTGTTTGAGGAAACCAATTTTGGTGTACGCTGAGAAACCTTATATGGTTGTCATTATTAAGTTATTGTTGGCTGTTTTCGATTACAAGGCATTGCTGGACATGTATTTACCCTTGCCCGCGTGGGCTGTCTCTAAAGATGTAACACGCGGTGACCGTTTAAGGACCTTGAAACTGTTGAAAACCGGTTCTGGAATTTATAAAAGTGGTCCTTGAAGTTGAAGGCACTTTAATATATTAGGTTTCTAGATATAAATATTCGCATCCTATAAATATGTAAACAAAAGTGAACACTGTGAAAACCAGTTCTTTTTTTTGTTTTTTTTTTTTTTTTTTTCTGGAATATAAGTGGTCCTTGAAGTTGAAAGGCACTTTAATATATTAGTTTTCTAGATATAAAAAATATTCGATCCTAGAAATATGATAACACAAAAGAGTGGTATGCACTTGCGACAGCGGTGGGCACTTCGGAATATTTTTATAACCCTTACACTGGGATACTATATTCTATTGCGAGTGGGACGACAAACACGCTTGCCTTAATTTTGACGGGTTTTAGATATTTGTGTCGATGGTGCTTCACTACACGATTGCCTTACATTCGACTTTTACTTTTAATATCCGCTTCGTTGAAAAATCGGAAATGTTGAAATTAAAGTGGCGGTAAGATATCATACTACAGTGGGGGGAAATCTTTGGAACACATCTGCCCGAAATTAATTACATTTTGACTAGGAATATCCTAAAAATTGTTCAAACAGATTCAGCGAACATTGCAATAAAATCCTCTATTTTGATAGAGATATTCCCTCAAAGTGGCCTGAACCATACGAAAATTAATAGAGAATTTAAAAAAAAAAACCCGTAAAAACCGACAATTTGCTCTGCTACCAGTATTTGACCATTGACATCCTTATTACGTGTGCAACCAAGCGTCAATGTATGATGTAAAAAGAGATGCATATACGATTGTTATATGGCTTCTGCATTACAGATCATTGTAAGGCATGACCGTGGTAAACTGGAGTGTGAATGTAAACTGTTTAGGTACATTTGCCGATACCTTCACACGTAGCAAAAAGAACCACTGACCCAAGTCTTATATTGAGCATATATAGAGTGGCCTCTCTAATGACCTATATGGCCTTTGACCCCATTTGTCAATCTAATAATAAAACCCTTCTGAAAACTCAAAACTATGACAAACTAAAGGAACACTGGCTCCAGGAATCTTCGATGTGCGCAGAGACCTATGATGAACCCATGTGCCTTTGTATAATTGGCCTATGTGACCGTTGACCCCATTTGGTTCAAAAGCTATATTACTAAATAAAGAAATTCAACTTTGTGGGGCTTGTGGGTTTGTCCGGCTATGTGTTTACCGTCCTTTTACATACGATATGAATTTTGGTGTGGTGGTAGAGCTACGACGTACGAGGTTTGTGGTCCGATTTGGAGGGGTCATTTTGGGGTCAAAGGGCATCCAGGGGTCGGGTTCGGGTAAACTTGGCCGTGCTTGCCGTATGGATATGAGTTTTTGGTTTGGTGTTAGAGTTCGGCCGTACAAGTTTTAATGGTCACTTTTCGAGGGGTTCATTTGGGGGTCAAAGGCTTCAGATTCATGGTCATGGAAATGATGGTGGTGGTGAGATAAAATAAAAGTAGAAAATAAGAAATAAGTCACCACATTCTTTTAGCAAAACGTAAAATATTCTTTGTTTCTTCTGACATAGTTTTTCTCCCGACTTTCTGATGGACCACACAACAGCCAATATTATTTATATTAAACAACCTTTTACATGCTATAGGCTATATGCTGTGTCTTAAGTGAATTAACAACTTACACTCCAGTTGGTGCAAAGGGATATGCCTACAATATATGAACCTGTTGTGATTTGTCTGTTTGCCTTTTTGAAGATTGCGCCATCATTGCTATTAGTGGGGCAAAAGGTTAGGTTTTATATATTTTAGTGCCTGGTTGTGGACTTTGTTCCCAACGACCGGCCTCTCAACTGGGTCCTGTCAGAACGGCGGAGCCCCTGTCCTTTTTTTTTCGGGAACCTTTATTTTTAAGAGCTCTCTATCCTCTGGTGGGCAGTATCATTATTTTGTAGATGGCTCCGTTTTCAAAGTTAGGGCCTTTAAAGAGTTGACTTTTACTTCGACTTTTTTCTTTCAATTTCAATTTTTTTTTTTAACTCCATAGGTACTTAGTTCCTACTGACAGTTTGGCACCCTTAAATGGGGGCTGTATACGGCGGAGCCCTGTCAATTTTTCGGGACAAGCTTTATTTTAAGATCTCTATCCCTCATGATTGCAGTTCCTAACTAATGTAGGTGTCTTCGTTGTCAAGTACGAACCGTTAAAGTTGACTTTTCCTAACTTCAAACCATTTTTCTGTCATTCTTTTAAAACAATCCAAATGGCCTAAGCTGACTAAGTACCTACTGACAGTTCCGTAAATGTGGAAGCTTTCAATTGATCTTTTAATAAGACAATCCATTGGCTGTATCCCTCTTGAGGAGGTATTACAACACTGAAATGCCTCGCTATTTTTTTTTTTTTAAATCTCCCTGATTCTAATCAAAATCTCTGATCCAAATCAATCTCCCTGTTCCAAAATCTCATGTTTGGAATCTCTGCCCAAGTCTCCAGGGGCGTTTTTGGGTAACTTAGCCGTGCTTTGACCTATGGATTGAGTTTTGGTATGGTGTAGAGTTTCGCCTTACAAGGTTTTGTTGTCATGTTTTCGAGGGGTCCTTTTGGGTTCAAAGGTCCTCCAGGGGGTCGTTTATCGGGTAACTTGGCCATGCTTTGACTATGGATATGAGTTTTTGATATGGTGGAAGTTTTCCATACCACTTTTTGTGGTCCCAACATTTTCGAGGGGTCTTTGGGGTCAGAAGTCATGTAGGGTCATTTTTTGGGTAACTGTGGCTTGGTGTTTCATACCCATGCTTTGTCGTATGGTTGAAGCACCCGGGTCTAATTAGTCGATCAGTACCGTGGTTTCTTGTTCTGAAAACATTTCCAGTATACTCATCTAACTGGTATACTCAGCTAGTGAAGACCAAGCCCACTGCGCCATCGCGGGTTCCACACTAGTATATACAGTTTCTGCAAATAAAGTGTGGCCACCAAACATGCTCAAAGGAACTTGGTATGATCATATACGTTAGTACCCGTTTTTACCTCTAATGACCTAAATGACCTTTGGCCCACGTTCAACCTTATTGCACTCCATAATTTATACCGGTGGATCGTCTGTCACTAGTGTCTTTCTGACTGCATATGTTCTCTGCGGGCTGAGGAGTGCACCTTTCCTCCTTCCTGCAACTGGTGGGTGGTGGCCCCTTGAACCTTAAACGAAAACCGAGTCTGGTATTGGTTAGTGGAGTCGAAAGGGTCATCAGGGTCTTCAAAGTCAAGTAGCTCCAGGGTAAACTTTGGTATATTAATGATTCATGCGAACTTGTGGGGGGCGGGGTCGATTGTTTCTGATGAAAATTTTTAAAGTTCATGCAAGGTCATCAGGGGTCATTCAAAGTTCAAGGAACCGAAACCCGCGGGTCATCAATCAAGCCAGGTGATCGCCAAACCAGGTGATTACCAAATCCGAGGATCGCCTACTAAAATACTATTAAAGGAACCACCGGTCCAGAACTCTTAAGGTATGTACAGAATGACCCGCTTATGGCCCATATGCCCGTTTGACCGCCAATGACCCTACTTGATGACCTTTGACCCCCCCAAATATTAAACAATTCTTCCAAGTTAATTGTATAGCAACCAAACTTGCCTCAAGATACACTGGCCAAGACCGTGGGGCTATGTCATTGACCTTTATGCCCTACATTACCTTTGACCCCACAATGAACACATCTCCCTAACCTCCCAATTGATGGATTACTTACTGCATCATTGATGCACTCGTTTTTTTGAGGTTACACTACAATTCATGGTCAATTAAGATTTATATGAGAAACCCCTCAGTTTTAGAGCAGAAAATGAGTAGCTAAAAGGTATTTATTCATAATACAAGTCGACTTATCTCCTCCGCTTATCGGTATACCTCGGGATGAGAAAATATCCTGATAACCAGAAAATCCTGTTAGAGAAGTACACACACTGACACTAGAGTCCCAAGATATTGGGGCATATAAATATTACCATGTCAACCTGCACACACATAATGTTTGTTAAAGCTTTCATGAGTATCTATGCCATTGAGAAGGGTAACAATTTATGTGCACAAGTTTTTTAAAAAAATGACAATGAAATCAAACACTTTTCATTTAAAATTGCCTGCTTTCATTATTTTTTTTATGTAATCAATGTAATTATCTGATTCAAAAATGTCCCTTTATCAAGGAGTGTCCCAATTAAAAGGCAAATTTTACACACCAGAAACGTTTTTCCCCAATCAGCTGTGTCAATTATCAGAAAATCACCTTTACCAGGGACAAAAAAAAAAATCCCAATTAAGCGCTTCAACTGTACTTTCTATTCCTCCACTACTACACCTGAATTGTTGATATTTTGAATCATTCCTGTATGCAGCCTACGAAATGTTTCTTTTGAGCTTTTTATTGCATGTGGGTTTTGTTCTTCTTTAGTAGATTTGAACTTGTTGCCATAGTGACTGAAGGGATAAGCAGCGATAATGCAGAGAATACTGCCTTATAAATAAAGATAACTTGTACAATTCCATATAACTACTTTAATGTAGGAAAAAACACCAATGTGAAAAATGAAGTAATTGAGGAATTTGTCATAGCGTCTCCAGCAAAATATGACTTACACAACACACGATGACGCTCCAAATCTCTACACAAAAGCTGATTGTGGTTTAACACCACCAGTACCAGAATAAACAAAGATCAATAATATTTGTGTTTGAGTCAAATTGTGCAGGTCATGGTGTCATCAATAGTACCTTATAAACTGGGATTTCACATAGAAGTCTTTTTTTTATCTCAGTCGGAATTTTTGTATATGCACGTATATAGAAATTACAGAATCGGAGGATAAAAAGTCTGTTTGTCTTTAATACACACAGATTTCAATCCAATCACTTGCAGTTATGTTTGCATAGTATGCCAACACCAGTAACAAAATAACCAAAATACGAATTTTGATGAATTTTTTTTTATGTTCCAATCAGCAAAATCGCTGCTTGTCCCTTGAGACTAAAACAATAGCAAACCAATTTGATTGTTTGGATCAGTTATTTTTTGATGAGTTGAAAAAGATAATATTTTTTCCCTTTCGTTATGCAAGTGGACTGTCAACCGGGCACTAGGGTTGGTTTCATTCACCAAACAATCCATCAAGGCTGGGACAGAACTGACATTTGATTATCAGTTTGAAGATTATGGGGTAAGGCAATAGTGCAATCAAATCACATGAACGTATATTTATATTAACTCTCCGTTACTGATAGTGTCAATTTTAGGCTAAGCTTATCGAGGCAATTCAGCAATGCCCAGTTAATTAGATCGAAAGCAATTTTGTGTTGTAACCAATGGGGTCATTGATGCAATTGAAATCCTGCATAGGGTTGATGGAGTAAAGGTCACATTTCCCAAGGACAAAGGTCATCGTGATGTTTTTTAATGTGTGAGAAGAGCTAAATGTGACATTTGCATGAAAGTCCCATGTTGCATTACACTGTAGCATTTAGTGGTCTTTTTAAAGTAGCACTCCGTGTTGCTCATGAAAAGCGCAAAAACAAAACGTCGCAGATTAACAAAAAAAACAACCAATTTTTAATTTTTGACCTTTTTACAAAAACAAAAAGCACTAAAAAATTTTAAAAAAAGAAAAAACCTAAAAAATTAAATATTTTTATTATATCTTTTAAATTTAGTTAACCGTATCATTGATATCAAAATCATGTACTGTATGTCAATAAGCATGTTTTAAACTTGAAAATGTTGAAAAGTGAGGTGATGTGTTTTCTCTCCTTTTAGCAAACATGCTCAGAAGTGTCTGTGCGGGGCGAAAATGTCTGATTCATTGGGCAAACCAAAGAAACAGAGGACAGAGGACGCCCAAAAAAAAACGCAGAGGCACTACTGAAAAGAGGCGAAGAGAAAGCTACTACTTTGAAGATGTCACAGAAGTTTGCAATTGTTACTTCCCCCTGTAGAAATAATAACTTGCCATTAATTATTATTTATAGAAGAATCTTTGGCAAATAACGTGTCCATTTTAAAAAGAAAATCAAACTTTAAAAATTCTTTCCTTAATTTTCCTAAGTGGTTTTCTATTTAAGAGAAGTTGTTCTATTCCAAATCAAATTCCAAATTTAAAAAAAAAAAAAAAAATTCTCAAAAATTGCGCACTTCAATTAACAAAAATCTAACTAGAGAATTTGGATATTTGGTTAAAAAGTACCTCCTGGAGTTTGGCCTACCACAGAGCCTTCCCTTTTGGCTAAAATAATTATTGCTTAAAAATAGATGGACATTTAAAAAAAGAAAATAAAGAAAATCTAAGTGAACTAGCCACTTTGAAATGTTGATAAGATGTTACTGAAATTTATTTCTAAGAACCAAGTTGCAATTGAATTCGTTTGGAACTGATTTATATTGATTTTTTTCTAAGGGGGAGGACGATAGCCAATAATCGTACCTTAAATTTCACTAGGGTAATAAATGATCTCCTGATACCGAAATCTTAAATTTGATGGAAAAAGTGGGGTGAAGAGGCTGTGGATTAAGGCAACCACCTTTAACATCGATGTGTACGAACATATATTAGGCCGAGTAAAAAAAATGCCTATTCAGCGTCCCCTCCCGCTTTCTTTTTTGAGGCCATCTCAATTTTATTTTTTAATTTTTAACATTTCAGACATGACTTTAGTAAAAGGATGCTTCATAAATTCAGATGCATCCTACAGGTTTGCTAATGTACAAAAACACTTTTAAACAAGATTTTGATATTTAGAGGGATCTGCCTGACAAAAGCGTAAAATTAAAATATGGATTTATTCACCTATTTTCGGATAACAAAATTCAAAAGGGCCCCCCTCCTACATTTTTTTTCAAAAACCCAGCTTCTAAACATGTTTATATTTTTAAATGGCCTTAGTCCCTGATATGTTTAGGTAATTTAGCCAGAGCACAAGCACATGATGGATTTTCATAGTACATTCCTGTGTAAATATGCTGATCACATGCATTTTGTTTTTGCCTGCCTGCCAATGCCATAATGTTAACCTACCTATTTTTAGTTGGAAGAAGAAGTTGAAAGATACTGCAGTGCTTTGGAAGGGACTGGGCTAAAGACTAGTGATGACACACTCATGCTATGCAGGTTCATGGTGAGAGCTGATAGCAGACAACAAAGAATACAGCTGCTGAAAGTACTACAGGTACGGTATATCATTTTACTTAGTTTCTGGCAGGGGATTTGTAAAATATTGTATTAGTTATTACTGACTGGCTGGCTGGCAACTTGTTGGCAAGCATGACCCAGGATTAAGCAGAAAGGGAATTGACGGTGACTCAACAAAATGATGACAACCCTGGGTGCCGCCATTTGAAATCAATTTATTTTTAAACTGAAAGTCAGTTACTGATGAAATTCACTGCGTCCCGCGCACAGAGTGATTGAAAGTTACGAGCTTGTGGCCCTGCTATGCCATGTCCATAAGTCATCGATCTTGGCATCAGGATTGCTGTGTGCCCATTGCATTATGAGGCCATTGTTATGTCTGGTTCTGTTGAAGCTCTGCAATATTCTGAACTGCGGAAGCTCCAAACGAAGTATGATGAATGAACATGGAAGTTAATTACAGGAATCAGAAGACTGTTACAGTCAGAGGCTTGTTATGACCTATAGAAAACATGCAGTATGCAGCTGCATGATCCAATGGGGTGAAAATACCAGTTGTGATCGAGGATACTTTGTATGCCAATTTTTTTTGTTGCCTGCGTTAGTGCAGAGAGGCATATACTTATCCAAAGTCTGTATGTCCCTCCATGTGTATCCCTCCATGTGTATGTATATATGTAAAAGTTTCGGTTAACCTTTGCCAAATTTCTCGTGTAATGGACACCTCAACTCCAATTGTCATCAAACTCAGGACGTTGGTGCGCCATAGGGACTTGCATGCCATAGCAGGGTTAAAGTTCACATACTAAGGTTAAAGGTCATTAGAGGTCATCTTGTGCAGAGAGTGAAGGAAAGGTGGATCGCAAAAGAAGGCGACACTAGTGGTTCGAGAACTGCCTTGTTTAGTGTAGTGAGGGGATGGTACGATACTCTTCCTTCACTTTATGTATCCAGTGTAATCTGTTAGAGTTATTCAGTGCTTACCAACAACTTACAAATTTTATGCAACAGATTGAACCGAAATCCATATATTTGAAATATCAGCTTTTTACTACTGATACACATAATCGATGACAATATATGAGGGGCTACTTCCTTAGATCGCAAGGAGGATGCAACACACGGCATCCCAACCACGTCTCATCCACCATTATGATTAACACAATACACACACACACAGTACAAGTTTATTAATGACTTTATTTTAAAATCAGTTAATTCATTTCAAAAAATAGTTGGTGAAAATAAGGTTTGGTTTTATTCAGTATTTTTTTTAGCGTAACATGTATTGAAGTTTCTGAAGCCAAAAATAAATGTATTACAATTGTTTTTTAAACCAAGCAAAATGTACAGAAAGTGATTACATAAAAAGGTCAAAGGACACACAAAAGGTCAATAGGTCTGGGTCATTTAGGTCAGGTCATGCACATGTGTAATTGCCTGTCATGTTTAACAGCACTTGATATAACAGCATGGCTGCTGGATGTTTCAATGTCAGTTGGTGTAAAGCCCATTGTTTAATTCCATTCACAGCGAGTGATTTCTGCTCGTGAGCATACGTAACACTTAATCTTGGGTCAAAATCGGTGTTGCGCATGCCAATCGCTCTCTACGACTGGAAGTATATCATGGGCTTAAACACATAAAGGAAATTGAACGCTTCTGTAGACCCGACTAATTGTAGCTTTTACTTTAACTAATGCAGGAAACTCAAGAGAATTCATGTCTGAAGAACTTCCTCACCCATCACGGTCTCAGGTTACTATGGAGCTGGATGGTAGATCTCGGAGATAAACCAGTAGAGCTGCAAAAACAGGTACGCACTTGCAACTTTTGAGATGATCACTTTGTAAGATACAAATAGCTATCAAATTGAAACAGAAGAACATTGTACTTTTTTACCCTTGCTTGTAACTCAGAGATAGTCTTGTATCTGGTGAAAGATGAAATCAATAAGTTAAGTAGAATACCCATTATTTTATAATTTGAATTTTATGTGCCACTTTAGTATCTTTTGAAAGATTTATATCCTTCTCCTCCTGTTATTAAGCATTCTGACTGTTTTCAGAAGTAGACCAAATGAGAACAGAAATTAGGCAGATTGTACAAAAATAAAAATTGGTTCAAATTAATGTGATGAATCACATATTGACTATGTATTCAGGGCACTGTTTTTATGTGTAGAATTTCATTTCAAATTGTTAAATTTATTACCAGTGAACTGTTCCAACTTAACAGGCAAGGTATAATTTTACTGAATTTCTGTGTATGCTTTCTGCTACTTTTTAACAGATCCTTATAACTTTAATGAGACTTCCAATTCCACACAAGAATGCCTTAGACGACAGTAAAGTCTTCACCGTGGTAGAGAAATGGGCCAAAGAAATCTCCAAATCGGAAGACCAAGACGATTCCAGTGCCAATGACACTCCATCTCAGACACCCTCTAGATCTGCCACTCCCCTGTCTCTACCACTTACTCCTCTTATTAGAAACAGTCCCATTGATATGGTGGTAAAAGGAGAGAGTACAAACTCTGAAAGTGAGGTTGACGCCGAGAAAGCACCAAGGAAACTGTTTGCAAGAACTAGTGACACAAAAGTGGCTGCTGCTGTTCCCAAGGAGAATCCGGTTCCAGTACCCCACGCAGACTTTCTGAAGGAGATAGCCAACTTCCTGATAATTTGTCACAGGAAAGTGGCACTCAAAATGAATCTCAGACTGAAGGGGGTGATGAAAAGAAGAAAGAGCAAGATTCTGCTGTTTCAGAAGCCACAAAAGGTGCTGATAGTAACTCTGAGGAGAGTAAGGCAGTTGCAGAGGCAGCGGAAGACGAAGGTAAGACGGTGTCAACCACGACCACAGAAGATGGTGCTGAAACTAAAGTGGAGATAGAGAAAGATTCAGCGGAAGGTGCAGATGGAGAAGGAGCTGAAGCCAAGCCTGTGGAAGTGTCAGAAGAAACCAAAGCTGCTGATGCGGATGCAGGAGCAGCGGACAAGACAACGGGAGAAGATGCAGAAACAAAGATGGATGAGTCGGGAGCAGAAGCAGCGAAAACTGAAGAAGGAACACAGGAGGTGAAGACGGCCGATACCACCGAGAGTCAAGATGAAGAAACGCCATCAGGTGAAGCTGCCGACACTGAGAGTCAAGAGGAATTATCGGTCAAGGGTGGGCAGCAGACTGGTATTGCTGGTATTGCAGCATCGCTCTTGGAAGCCTGGAGTAACCTCAAGGTTAGTTTTGGAAGTTAAACAGGGCACAGGCTGACTTTGAACACGAGAGAGGGGTCCAGTAGTTTGGCCTTATGTAGAAAACACATTTTTCAGTATAATTTTTGTTTGGCCACTTTATCAGTTGTTTTTACCTATTTAAACTCATGAAATTCACAAAAACAAAATCTGATAGAAATTTGAGTTGCCTGCAATAAGTAGTTTTCAAGATATGAGACTTTTTGATAGGTGAATGTTACACTTTTTGGTGGACACAATTTTCCTATTTTTGTCCATCAAATGTAACATTCGCCTGAAAAACAGTATTTTGTGTGTAAAAATTTATCTGAAAACAGGATAGTTTGAAAACTGTCTTCATGTGAATAAGTGACCTAAAATACATAACATATCTATCCAAAAATCAAATCCTCTCACAAAAAGTAGGTAAAAAATCATCATGTTTGTTGCTAATGTTACTTTTGATGGACATATTGTGTCCATCAAAATATGTAACGTTTGCAGTAAGAAAAGGGGGATTTTAGGTTAAAAATTACATTTCTTTGCCCAAATATACTTTTGGAGTGTGCCTTGGCTCAGAACTTTCCAATTAAAACTGGTAAAATGCCCCAAAATTACATCTGATACTTGATATTACACATTTTATGTAAAATCGGGAAGATTTGGACCCCTCTATCGTAAAACATGCCATTAGCAAATTAAGTGAACAGTTTACAAATATTACATGGTTAAAGGGCAAATAGAGCATACATTCCCCGGTTAGGTCTACGGGCCTGAAGGATAAGGGGCGATTTCCCCCTAGCCATAATATTTGCTTAATTACACCTCACTGTAACTTTGGGGATGAGGTTGTTGTGAAATAGTCCCTAACTAATGTACCAAGAATTTAGTAGGATGGCTGTTTAGCTAGTCAAGTGGCTTGCTTTTGTTGTTTTTAGGTGAGGCAGTTTTCTGCTAGCCAGGAACTGTCGACAGCCACATCAGGAAAGGGCCAATTATGAATAAGGTTTATCAAAGCTGTTATCCGCAAGATCTTGCAATATTTTTGTCCAGGTGCTAATTAAAGGTGCAACGAGATATGTCAAATAACAGGTGTCCCTAAAAATGTGAAAATTCAGATTTTTGCACTGGTCTAAAGCTTTCAATAAAAAATATCCCATCTGAATGGATTAAGCTGAGAACTGTTTCTTTAGTACAAAAATTTTGAAATTTCCTATAGGAGCAAATAAGAAATTCAGCCTGTTTTCTATTGAAATATAAGCATATATACAAATCACATT
This sequence comes from Ophioderma brevispina, assembly GCA_023653785.1. Classification (NCBI taxonomy): domain Eukaryota; kingdom Metazoa; phylum Echinodermata; class Ophiuroidea; order Amphilepidida; family Ophiodermatidae; genus Ophioderma; species Ophioderma brevispina. The sequence continues at coordinate 13,229 of JAMKCH010018108.1, forward strand.
TTGTTTTCATTTTAAGTTATTTCTGCAGCCAATTAAAAGGTAGGGAATCTATTGAGTGTCTAATCTATATGAAATCTACACTACATTTCACAGAAAATATAGATGACTTCAAATCTCTCGTTGCACCTTTAAATGATGAACTATCCCTTTAATCACAGCTGTTTGAAGGTCTCATTTATTATGACAACCATATTGATGGCAAAACAGTTTGGACAACTTTTGAATTATTTATTCCACTACTACATCCTGTGAATTTCATGAAATTTCATTGCGGGCAAATATGATTTTTCTTCAAATCGAGTTTAACATGTCTTTCTACGAAAAATGGGCATATAGAGGGGCGCTATAACATACAAAATTATACCCTTTGTAGGCCTATTATGGCACGATTCCCGCATGATTTGACTGCTTTTTGTTGCACAGACGATAGCTCTTGTCCCTACTTTGTCAATTAACAAAACTGTGTCGCCCTTGCTTAAATTTGTTCTAAAATAAAAGAGACAATTTGCATGGGGTCAAACACTGTGTAATAATGTTTGTCTTTTTTCATATGTATTGTGTGTTCCTTATATCTTGTAGTAGATATATCGCATACCAAAGAGAGACAACGATCGCTTTTCAGATGATAGAGATCGCCATCACGAAAAGGACAGGAGAGACCATGACCGTGATTATGATCGTGACCGAGACAGGGATCGCGATCGCCACCGAAGACGTGGAAGTGACAGAGATCGTGACCGTGACTATGGGATCGAGACCGAGGGACAGAGGCAGAAGACAAGATTTTGGGCGTGACCAGGGATTCGACGTCGAGAGCGAAGTAGGGATAGGGACAGGTACTATGACCGAGATCGGGATTATGATAGGGATCGCGATAGAGGTCGTACAGACAGAGGAAACGTAGCAGGTCAAGGAGCAAAGAGCGGGACATCAAGGGAGATTCAGACTCCCCTAGTTCTTCAATACCAAAACATAGGAAGTCGTGGAGTCGCAAAGGGAACCCACACTCCTGACTCGGACAAGAATAAACCAAAAATGAGCAAAGAGCAAAGGAGGCATTTGTTTGAACGCAAGATGGAACAGAGATAAAGAAAGGAGATGAAGAAGAAAAAAAGGGCATTCCTCAAAGAACAGGAGGCACAAAGGATGGAAGATCAACAGCAGCAGCAGCAGCAGCAGCAGCAGCAGCAGCAGCAGCAGCAGCAGCAGCAGCAGCAGCAAATGTTTATAGATGAAAATGGCTTCCCTATCATGCATCCCGGTGGCTTTCCAATGGACCCCAACAATCCTGGTATGCCTATGGATCCCAACAATCCTGGTATGCCCCATCCAGGCATGATGCCTGGCCAGCCTTTCCCAATGCCCGAGGGCATGCCAGGCCCATTTCCTCCAGGTCCAGATGGAATGATGCCTGGACAACCATTCCCCGGTCCAGATGGCATGATGCCAATGCATCCCATGGATCCAAATCAACCTCAAGGTCCAATGATGATGGATCCTAACAATCCCCACATGATGCCACCTCCACAATTGCTGTTGGATGAAAACGGATGCCTCTTCCCCCACACATGCAACCTCAGCCACCACAGCCGCCACATCCTGGCTTTGAAATGGACCCATCCATGGGCCAGGTTCCACCTCATATGCAACAGCCACCACCTGGTATGCAACAGCCACCACCTGGTATGCAACAGCCACCACCTGGTATGATGCCAGGAGTGCCTCCCCTCGAGGAACCCCAATTTGTACAGCCTCAGGACGTGGCACCCATGCAGCCTCAGCCGGCAGATCCAGCAGTGGTGGACCGCAAGGTTCTGCTTCCTGATCCTGTTCCTGTGGCAGAACCTCAGCAGGTGAAATTATTTCTGTTGTGTTACTGAATGATTTGCTGTTGGTTTTGTTTGAATTGCAAGTCATGTTTGCCTGATGTGCTTTTAGTTAGCATTTCTCTCTTAACCTGTAAATATTTTTTGAAAAATGTTGGATGTATTGTAGTTGCCATCAAAATTACTTTGACAAAGTATATTATGATTGATTGACAACCATGTTGCAATGCGAAGCCATGTGCGATTTGTAAAGATGAAGAGGAAAATCTGTGCGTAAGATGCAGAACCTATTTTCCAAGTGTATCATTTGTCAAAGAATTTCAATGGCAACAAGTCTTTCATGTTATTTTTCAACCAGCAATATCACTCCAGATATGGTAAAATATTTGAAGGAAATCTGATAAAAACCAGAAAATCCCACAAAGCTTTCACTCGATTTGGGCAATATAACTTTTTAAATCTGAGAATCTGTAATGTATCAACTTACATCTTCTGTTATTGCAGAGGTGGATTGCCAAAGTCCAAGATCCCCGCAATGTCAGACGGAGGTCAAGCCACAAGACCTCGAGTTCTGCCAATTGCCGCCTTCCTCCCCCAGCACCCCCTCCACGCCGGGCTACACCATCACCACCGCCGCCCAAACTCTCAATGCCATACTCAGCCCAAGAAATGTCAGGAGATGCTTTGATCATGAGCAGGCTCAATGTATCACTAGCAGCTTCAAGAAATCAAGACCATAAGGTGCCCTGTTGGATCTGTACCTCTCACAGATCACTCTGTTTTCATCATACTGTGCTCACAAGACTGTCTCGTGGTCGTCACATGATCATCACGTGGCCATTTGATAAAAACACTCATGTTATTCATTCACATTTTCATTTCATGACTGTTCCCATTTCACTTGTGGTGTTTCTTTGGTAATAACAAAATGTCCTTGTTATTTATACTGTCATGATTAACAGTAAATTTTCATTGAAGAGGCTAAAAAGTGATGGATTTTACTGGAAACATTATGAAGGTTTAAAAATGTTACTATCAGTTTAAATCATTGCTTATTAGATTGTTAAAATATTACAATACTTTTAAAAGCATTTTATCCTAAATGAGTGCAGAAGAAAACTAGCTATTTAATTTCTCTCACTTGTTTATATCCATACAGGAAAGAACAGGTAAAGCTAGAAAGTCCCCTCATAAATGCCATCATAGATCAAAATACAAGTGTTCCGAAGGCCATAAGCACAGTTCTGATCAGAAGAAATATGTAAAAAGACCGCAAGATACCAACAAGTCAAACCCATCCAAATTAGCGTGCAATGACATCAAATCTTTAATGTCGATGGAAAGCAAGAGCGATCTCAGATCGGACCACAAATCTCAAAAGAGAATCAAAGAAAATCATAGGAGGCACTCATCAAAGAGGAATAGTTCATGCAAAATATCATGTGGCCACAGAGACAGATCCAAGCATAAGCATGCCAGTCCAAGTAAAAAGAGCGTGCACCCCAGTAACCATGTGGGTGAGACTAGTTGCCCTTATGAGAACCCACCAAATGAGACATTTATTGATAACTGATAGGTTCAAGAGGTCTGTGAAAAATCAAGCAGTGCTAACTCCTTCAAAATGCTCAAGCCACCACAAGTGCTCCCACACCTTGAGGAAGCAGACCAAGAGAGGTCTAGTCAAGACAGAAGCTTGCACTCATAAAAGATCCCCACTTCCTGCCACAGAACCTCTTCCACCATTACTACCACCTGTACAAGCACCACCATCACTTCCAGCACTGCCATTACCTTCACTCTCTGCTGCAAGTTGCTCCCAAGTGGATGACAATTTGCACATTTCTTAATCTTGTACAAGCCACCACTGCACAAATCAAGAGAGAGGTTTTTCTGAAAGAAGAAAGGCCAACTCATGGCATGATAGAACCAACAATCTCTCTCAGAGTTTTCTCATCTATAATCCATACCATGTCCAACAAAGAACTCCCTTAACAGCTGTTATGAGGATGATATTTACATGCGCTAGGTTTTATTGTTGAGTCATGGTTGAGGGTTAGTGTAGAGGTGAGGCTGGAGATTAGGGCTTGCACAAAGCAGGTAGTTTAGCAATTTATCACAGCAATAAGGTTTTCTTTGTTTCTAGTTGGTAACCAGTAGGTAACAGGCACTTGTCAAACAACTTCTACTAGATTCCACTGCTCCCTGGACTAGCTCTCATTTATGTGAAGGTATTGAAAGAGCAGCAAAGTGGCTACACAAAGACCCAAGAACAGTTCTGTTGTACAGTTGGGTACATGTCATTCATTACAATTGTAACCATTTGTTCTGGCCACCCTCGTTCACAGGGACAAAACCGGATTTACTTGAAATAATAGTTCACATCTATTGACTTTGGGAGTTGCCTTGTCTAACAGTGGTGGAGTCTAGTATATGTATAGTTATAACATTTGACATTGCAAATGGCACTAAGGTATATGTTCTAAATTTCAGCTTGATATTTGAAAGTGTGGTTAAGAGTAATCTCTCTCCTAAAGGTACAATGCAATTTTGGACTGTTATGAAAACATTACTTAGTAATAAGACTATCTGTTATACTCAGTGGTCGACCTCATCCCAAACAACGATGTTGTAGGGATTTGGAGGCATGGTTTGTTCAAAACATTGGTAAAAAAAGAAGAAATGTCCATGAAGAATACAGGGAATTTTTGCAATGCTCTATCTTCACACTTGCAATTAACTAAGAAACACAAAATAACAGCCTGATAAGGGCCAGAAAGTATTTCTAGATATCGTTCCTATGTGCAGTGTTTGTATTCCACTAATTTTAAATATTAATTGTGACATATTGTATCAAGATTCATTTTATTAATAGGAATTATTTCAGAATAACAAATGTGATTTTGTTTCTGTATAAAACACTGGGGCAGACATAGGGGGGTTTCCCCCACGGCCCCCTAATTTTTGCAGATCACAGGGCACCGGCCTGACTTTTTGTGGGTGGCCAAGCAGCGCACTGATTTTCTTTTAGAATTTCATCAACTGGTGCCCCTGAATCAAAATTAATGATAGCTCTTTTATAGTTGGAGTAATAATTTTGTGGCCAAGTTACTAGGTACACCCGCTTCTCCGTCCAAAACGGCGCACCACTGGGTTGCACATAGATGCAGTTCAACCAACAGCAACATGCCCAGTGCAATGGCCAAGAAATTATTACTGAAACTGTGTGTGGGATATTTTGTTTCACCCGGATGAATAGAGAAAAATAAAAAGAGGTATAAGATGGGAGGTAAGGGATGACTAATCCCTAACCACTCTGGGGTGTAATTTGTTGGAATACAGTCAAAAGTTAATATTTCAGTGTTTTGTCCATAGAAATACAACGTCATTCCAACTGCATAGAAGATTAATATCAACATTTGATTAAAAATTGTCACTGATAATTCAACTTCAAGAGAGAGAGAGAGAAAGAAAGAGCAAAGTTGAAGGCCAAATATTAAACTTGAGAATCCTTATATTCATCTTCAAAGCAACATTCTGGATGGGATTCCCATCTGCTAATACAATTTTGTAATGCCTTAAGGGATGGCAGTATAATAATGCATCCTTTTACTTGGTTTCTTTAAAGAAAACACATGGAATGTATTTTTTCCGCAGATAGCAGTAAACATATTTCAATCCATAATTTATCAAGGTGTGGGACCCTGACAGTATCTTACTACCTCCACAGCCACAGTTTCATCCTCAAGCGCCGCCAACAACAAATCCCAACCAAATCCTCCGAGCCAGCAGCCGATGTGGTATCTCAACCAGCGCCGCCACCGCAGGTTGTCCCACCCGTGGTACACCAGCAGCAGCCTGCACCGGCTGCGTTTCCGCGTGCCCCAGCAAGCCCAGCCGCAACCACAGATTATCCATACGTCTGTGGTGCCACAACCACCGGTAAGGTGAGGCTGATAATATTGTAGGAATGTAAAGAATTGATATTTCATGAAGTCTATGTATGAAGTGCATTTACCAACTTAATTCGTGGTTTACCGTCTGATGATACAAATAATGTCACATATATATTAGGGCAGACAAATAGTCTGAGGAGCTGGAGGCTATATCCCTCTCCCTAAAACTAAAAAATAGAATACCATGCGAGAATTTCACTACCAAGCACCTAATTTCAGGTCTCCAATTTCACATTGCCTATGTTCAATGCTTCCAAATAAGCAAGTTCCATAAATTGAACTCGGGCAGCGCACCTTGTTCAATCTTCAGGCCTTTTACTGGCATTTGCAAGAATTTGATAATAGTTTTATTCAGGGAAGATTAAAACCACAAAGCAATGAAATCAAAGGTCCAGCGTACACTCGAAATTTGGAAAAATGCAGGAAGCACTTTGAGAAACATAGTGATGGTGGGAAAGAAAAAATATGGCGGAAAGATGGCTAAAAAAGGCACAGAAGTCTCAACAGCAATCGGCAGCAGTTCCGGTGATCTCCTGAGGGGGAAAGCAGCCAAATTGGCAATGCAGCAATGGGTGATGAGGGGAACAAGTCCCACTAGCTACTCACAGCAGGTTTAAACTGTTTTATTCAGCTGACCAGCCAATGGGCACCGTGAGTAATTGATTGCTGGGTTTGCCGGTGGGAACCCTTGTTAGGGTAATAGACAAATGGTGGCCTCGCCCCAGTTTTGAACAAAGTTGTTTTACAGGTTTGGTAAACCAACAGTATTGTTCTACCAAAGTTGTAATGAATAAAAATCTGAATGATGCTCTGGGCATAGTGTATATATTGTTGATATTGTATATCATGAAACCAACTGTGTGAAGGTGACAGGGATGAAGGCAGATTGTTTTGTATTGCGCAATCACAGATCTCTGAGCATTAAACAGGTTGATGGAAATTAGCATCTGATTGGTAGAAATCAATAAATAAGTTAAAGCTAATAAATATACCAAGTAACAATTTGCATGATCACCAATTGCATTTTTTGGAGTCAACTCCTCATAACTGTTCTTATTGTTACAAATTGATACAAATGAATTCATATTCTACCCCCTTTTTAGCCTGTTCAAGCCTCAACATGGCCAGCAACGACTCCTTGCCCAGCAGCTGCCCAGACCGTGACATTTGTCACACCGGATGGCATGGTGGTACTCAAACCATCACCCCATACAGACAGAACCAAATGTTGGGTGGTGGGGGGGGGGGGGGGGGGGTGGGGGTAACAAAACCTCAAACAGGTGAGGCTCCCATGAAGGTATGTATACAAAGCAACATGGTGTGGAGGGTTAATGTGCCAATGATTAAGACCTACCTTGATAGGTAGCCAGAGGTAGTGTTGATTATCCCATACCAAAGGAGCAAAAGTTTACATACCAGGGTCACCCATAATCAGGGGTGAGTCCAAATGTGTAAACCATTCTTTAAAGGTGGGTGACCCGATCATGGTCATATTTTTCAGACAATGTGGCGGTGGTTTCCCCTCATATGAAAGCATATCACCAATCGTCGGATTACAAATTGTGAAGAATTGGTCCATCCGTTTCGATAATAGAAGCAACTATGTGACTAAAATTAGCCCATAGTGTTAATTAATGTGGTCGACCACATTGGAGATGTTTTGTTCAAACTTCAAAAGGAAACATTTCACTGGGCAAACATTCAAACTCCAAGTTAAACATTTCATAACCGTTGCAAAAACAACTGTGTAAGATATGTTATCTGGCGTAGAAGCTAGATAAATTTAGCCAAAATTATGGTGTTGTTGTAACCGGTAACCGGACCCAAATTTGAAAGTGTTTTGCCGGAATAAAGTATCTTAAACCAGTTTGACATTGATTTAAAAGGCACTGTCAGTGATTTGCCAAATCAGAAAATAGAAAAAAATAATAAGAAATAGATTTTTGTATGTCTGTAGCCAAGTAAAAGATATCTAAAACCTGCAAGATGCTAAAAAGCAACCTAATAAAGACAAATCGGATTATTTGTCATACCGGTTTGGACGGACACTTTCTACAATATGTAATTGAATGGAGGTTCATATCTTTGACACATTGCTGTTTTCTTCCATTTGGCATTTGCATTGGGAAACAAAATAAACTTACACGATTCTACAGATTATTCTTTACTTTTAGAATTCCGCAAATTCGGAATATTTGTGTGGATAGGCACTGATAGTGCGTTTAGTAATATAGAATTGAATGTATTTCCAGAATTTAAACACTAAAAATATGATTAACATATTGTTTTTTTAGAATGAAAAAAAAACAATGGACCTTTTGATTATGGGAATGACCACACCTGAAAAAGAAATGTTGATTGTTTTTTCTACTACACTTCATAAAAGACAAACATATGCACAAATGGGTAAGAGTTGGGCAAGAAAAAAATGGAGCCCTTTGTGACACTGTGAACACTCTTGGTTGCATCATATGTTGTAGGTTGTCGACATCTTGTGAACAGGACAGACCAAAGGGGGTCTAAAAACATAAATTAAAACTTAGGAGAAGAAAACAGAAGCATCAGAGCCTGGACTAAGCTATACTCTGGTGATCTCACGTTTGAGTGTGAAGTCACGCATCGCGTGTGGTTTGGCAACCAAGAAATGTTACGGCTGACCTTTCATTTGGCGCATTCATGCACGCGAATAAAGTGGCACAATTGGAAACGCTAAAGCGAAGCGAGTTGCGTCATTTGTGGACATCATTATCGAACTCGACTGAAACGATAGTTATAGTGAATATAATCAACAGCAATAAACGGTTCCAATATAGAACCTCTGACTTACTTTGATTTCTAAAAGATTCCCTACCCCATGACGTGGGTGGCATTTTTGTGGGCCACCAGCTATAGCTGGCAGAATCACTTAGCAATCCGTTGGCGTGTGTATGTGTGTGTCAAAAATTGTTAAGGTTTTTTTAAATTGACAGCAATTGAAAAGTTAACTACAATTGGAACAAATTCTGTCATAGTGCACAAGGGACCTAATGTGATGAGGTCAAAGGTTAAAAAAATCAAAAAAGGTCAAAGGTCAGGTGAGGTCAAGTGGAAAATGGGCTAAAAATGTAAAAATTGATCTAAATTGAAAACTGAGTTCAATGGGAACCAAACTTTTGTCATAGGTGCCCCATGTGATCCCTATATGTTGATGAGATCAAAGGGTCACGTGCAGGGTCAAAGGTCATGGGGAGGCCCACAGCTTATATTCTTGAATGATAGCGAGCAGACGAAAGACGAAGGAGAACACGAAATTCTAGTTAAATATTGCCTTTCATGAATTCTGCAAATGAAGTTAAGATGAATAATAACCAAATCTTAACAATTTAAATATTCTTTTCCCAGGTCCAACACCTACAACAGCAATTGCCAACTTAACAGCAGCGGGCTAATATAGCCCCCGGTAGCCAGGCACCAGCAGCAGCAGCAGCAACGACGACAGCAACAGCTGTAACTCAGGGATCTTCCCCTCACCACCTGCACCTAATCCTCCTAGGGAATCACATCCACTACCTCCAAAGGAAGAAGACTGCAGGGACTCTGCATGGAAAGACATAATACTATCACACTTCACAGTGAGGTGCCTTGGGAAAATTCATTATTGATTTAATGATTGATTAGGCCAAATGAGTACATTATAATAATCGTTTTGATTATATAGTGCTTAATCACTGAAACAGTATCAAAGCACTATTGCCAACTATTGGAATGGCGATTCAAGTAAATACAGGGATCGCCGCACACCAGAAGTGGGTATTACTCTACCAGCCAAAAAGTCAGACATACACAGGAAGAATTGCAAATAGGCTGGTTGTTATTCCGCTGCCTTCAGGAAATTGTCACAATCATTTTGCTTCATCTTGGTGCCTGCTCAAAAACATGCCTTACATTATTAGATTGTATATTCCCATAAAAAGCTCGCCCAGATTTTGCTTTGGTCCAGGAACACAAACACATTGAACACCGTGGGCAAGAACTCAAGATTTAGATAACGGTTCTAATGATCACACGCTCTGCACTCTTACCACTGGACCACATGTTGCTGTCCTATCCGCACCTAATCTCTATCATGTGTTTTATTCTGTTAATGTTAAAAGCATGAAGGGTATAATGTAATTATGCCCCAAATCATCCATATCTATAAAAGTACCCCCCCCCGGTTGGATTTGGTCCAAATTTTAGTCATAGATGAAATATGGGGTGCTGCATGGTTGATGGGTCAAAGGTCAAATCACAAGGTCCGAGAGTCATGTGAGGTCGAGTGGTAAGATAGGCTGGGGATGGGTGGGTCTGACCTAGAATGTT